>PYHW01009642.1:2153508-2175528 GCA_013186435.1 Turdus rufiventris
TGTAATTTCTGTGCTGTGTTTCGGTGTTATTTGTGAATTTGAATGAGATGCTCCTGAAAGACTCAATCTTGAAGTTGTTGTCTAGGTTAAGTTCGTGTCTGACTTGAGCGATTTGTTTCCAGAAAAAAACTGTAAGAACTCTTGTGTTCTGTACATTTAGAAATCACAGATTTTCTTGTATATGGAAACTTAAGAAAAACCCCAAACAAATTAATGCTTGCATTGCATTTGCAGTTATCAACATCTTTAATAGAGGTTTTGTGTTTTGGTGATATTTGTGATTTGGTTTTATGTGAACCAGTAGCAAAATCATGGAAGTTGTCATGGAATGAAATCTGTTTTGTATTTCATCTTGCCTCGCAGAAATCTAGCTTTAAAGTAGATGAGACCTTGTCTGTAATATCAGGGCTTTCTGACAGATTTGCCATTTTATTCTTCACTTTTTTTGAGGTTATCTTTGTTTTTGGAGGAAATCTCAAAGCAGCTTGCAGAATAAACACGTAGTATGTGTATTTTTAGAGCATCTCTTAGCCTTTTGCAAAGTTAAAGATTATCATAGTGATGTAAAGTATGGATTCTACTAAATAGACAGTTTTGGTGTGTGAAATCACTTAATGAATTTAGCCATTTATCCCTTATGCTGTCATGCAAGAAAATTAAGTTTTTCCTCACAGGTTAAGAGCAGTCTTCCATTGGCTTTAAGGCTGATAGAATTTTTGAGTAGCATAGATCATTATCAATGCTAATAGTGTATTTGTGTGAACGTTAATAAATTTTGAGGATAAAGAAGCTTGATCCTGAAAAATACTATGAACAAATAATTTGCTCCTAAATTGCATGTGGGGAAAATAAGTGAACACAGCATGTACAAGATAGAATAGAAACAACACGGCTTTCACCTTCAGTGATCTGAGGTTACACCTCAGTTAATCTTCCAGTTAAACCTCTATGGTATGCTGCAGCTCTGCAGGTCTTGGAGATTGAATAAGTAAGATTTTCGTGAATTTAAAATGCAGGTTAGCTCATGGTAACCCAAAGGATAGACACTGCATGGAATTAAAGCAAATTACAGAGTAAAGGAGAAGTGTATATAGAAAATCAAATAAAAACCAGCTTGTGTCAGATTCTAGCTATTGTGTTTTTTTTTTTTTAATAGTGTTACATCACTGCTCATCTGGCTGCTTTTTAAGTTAAATGATACTTCCTGAATATAAAATTGCTGGTGCAATTAATCTATTTCTGCTCTATGGAAGAAGGAATTTAAAAGAAATCAAGTGCCTACCTCTTGAAAGTAATGTTTGCAACATTGTATCACCTGAATTTCATAATCAGAAATTAGTCTGGTCAGTACTAGTTGCCCGTGAATTTGAAATCAACCTGCTTTTCTTAGGTCTCTAGGGCTGCTGATATGACTAAGATTCAGAGGTTATACTGGAAACAATTTGATTTCCTCTCTGTGCTATTTAAGTAGGAACACTTCTGGTATATATGAAGCTTTAAAGGTAAGTTCAAGATATTTATCCCTAGTACCATGGGGGTACAGTATCATGAGATGATAGAATGCACAAGTCTAATAATACTGCTGTAATTAACTAATCTTTCAAGAATGGGTGAAAATGAAAATGCATATTTTCTTTCAGTTTAGTTTTGAAGTATGTAAATACTTTTATAGATACAGACTTGAGTTTGGCCAGATCTCTTATAGAAAGCTGATCTGAAGAAAAGGAGGGAACAGTCCACCTACTGTCTTAATCATGTGTTTTGTTGTTTTTGTTTTTCTTGTTTTAGTTTGCAAGTATGCCTGCCACAGGAAGTGTGAAGAAAAGGTAAGCATGATTTTTTGGTCTCCCTTCTTGCTGTTGATCTACATGTATTCAAAGTTGAGACAATAAAATTTGTATGAACTAATTAAGATAAGATACCTAGCTGGGATGTTGTTCTTGCCATTAGTTAACAAAAAAAACAACACAAACCCAATATTGTTGAAACATTTGCGCCAGTGGTTGAGTTTCTCATTCTTCCTACAGAAGGAGATGTTTTAAGTTGAAAACATCAAGCTAAGGGGTGAAATACAAATCACCTAGTTCTGCCAGAAAAGAAAAAAATACATCTGAGTGAATAAGGTATACATGCTGTTATGATCTGGTTTAAACCCAGAAAGGCAAAGAACATTAAGTCCCTGTGTATAAACTGGAAAGAACTTAAGAAGGTTCAAAATACACCCAAAACCAAGATTAAAACCAAACAAGGTTAGATGTTGGTGCCAAAAAATTGTTGTGTTTTATTTAACAGTAGAAGAGGCAGAGAGAAAGAAAGAGAAAAACAGAGAGAAAAAGAAGTGTTGTGTGGGGGATAGGGGGAGAGAGTGACAGTGGCTAGGTGGAAGCTTGTCACCCATCCGAGGGTCCCAATGACATCACATTGCTCTCTTCCATCTGGTCTTCTTGGTGGTGAGGGTCCCATGCAATGCTACATGTTGAAGAGTATAGAATTCCAAGGATTAACATACGCTTTAGGCCAGGTGGGCGAGCCCATGTGTAACCTGTGCAGGTGGGTTGCATCATCTCTGGTGCAGGGTTGGGAGGCCCCTGGGGGTGGCCTTTAGGTGGGCCATGATACCCCCTCTGCTGTAGATGAGCTTTCACCTGGATGAGGGGCCCCATAGCTGAGCTCCTCTGTACATCAGAGGCTGGGGGATCGCTGCCTCAGACCAGAGGTTTTTCCAACACACGCCCAAAGCCTCTCTTCCCCCACCCTTCAGTGTGAGGGTCTGTGGCAGGTGATAGCCCTGGGACTGTGGTCTCCTCCCTGAAGATGTTAAACTTGTGCTTTGTGAATGTCCCTGGTTCCCAAGTTTTATCTTTTCTTCATCGGTGAACCACCTTCCAGGGCCTCACTCAAGGCTATTCAGGTTGTAGTGGTATTCTGTGCAGCTTCTGTAATACCATTTTAAAAGCTCTTCATGAAAATGTTTAAGTCAAAAGCTATAATATTTCAGTCTCTGACAAATGTGTATCAGTACCATGCAAGTGTGTATGCACACACCTATACAAATATATAAAATTTGTACAGCAATAGAGATTTGAAGGCAAACTTTTGGCATTGGATTATAAAAAATATAAGCATATTATTAATTCTCAGTGATTACTGTAGATTCCAAGTTCCGTTTCATTACTAGATCTTTGTTACTTTAGAAAATCTTCAAGTTCCTTTCACACAAGATGAGATCTGTCGTTCCATGGTCTCATGTCACTTACTTTCCCCATTCCTAGATTTGTGTACATCAGATACTTAGAGATTCAGTCTAAATCTAGCAGTCTTGGAGGGCTTTATTTTGCCAGAAACACTTTATGGAGTAATACTCTCTTCTTTTAACTTAAAGTTTTGATTAGTACTTGCTATCTATTAAGACAGTGTAGTTTATAGTCTCTTCTGGAGACCAGAGATCTAGACCTAATATCTGTTACCTTGATGTTTACAAGCATTTGTTTTGTTCAGTGCATCCAAGGTGTATAATTTAATTCAAGAGAAGACTCTTTGCTCTGTGAATGACTTGGAGATTTGTAAGGACATTTTGGGAAATTCAGTGTCAGTTGGCTGAGCATCTCCCATTTTGAGTAAGAATGGTACATGTGCATTTGAAAATCAGTGTTGTGTGGTATGCTGGGTAAATGCAGAATTCTGGGTTTTTAAATGAAATAAGATGATAAAATACACCGTGGTAATACAATTTTTAAGTAAGATATTACCTCTTAAAGGGTAGCTTTGGTTCTCAAAATAGTACTTGCAGTATGGAATTCTACCAGTTGTATAAGAATCTGGTTTGTTAATAACATTGGTAGCTAGCAGATTTACTTGGGTAGGTGCTACATAGAACAAGAGTTTTCAGAAATTATGATATTTCAATGGTTCTGGGGACTCTTGTGGTTCTTTAAACTTGTTTTGGAGTTGAATAATTGAATAATTTCATATGTGTGCCTTACATTTAAAACAGGAAACTGTCATTTCAGCTCTCTGCCATTTATTTGGGTGTTGGCTGTTGAAAGGAGTAGTATGGAGTGCCAAAAGTATTTAATAGCCTAACATCAAGATACTGACTGGCATGTTTTCTGATTTTTGAATAACTGAAATGAAATTTTTAGCATTTGTTAGAGAATATTAAAAAAAAATAACAAAAAGAAGACTAAATTCAATAGTCAATTGTTTCTTACAAGAGGCTTATTTTTTGATTTTCAGAGAAGTAGCCAGTCAGGACATAGCTTAAATTTAGAATTTTTCTGTGAGTATTTTTTTTTTCTGACTGGTCTCTAAGCCTTATGACTTCTGTACCCATCAGTGTGTGTAGATTCAGATAGTTGGTTGTGTTGTGTATCCAGCTGGTACATTATCCTGGTTTAAAGGACAGGTGTCTGCCAAGGAAAGTGGGATCCTCCCTTGAGGTGGAAAATGTGACTCTCTCCCCTCCAAATTATTATAACTTTGAACCTACAGGGGTTTCAGTAAAAGATGTGGGAAAAGGAATAACAGTTCTTTACTAGTATGTATAACAAGGCAAACAACAGCTACAGCCCTAACAACAAACAGAATCCCAAGTGCAGCCCCAGCCTTCTCTGGGCTGCCAGGCACTTTCCCCTCTGGTGCAGTTCCGGTCACAGCTGCCAGGGGTGCTGGTGGCTCCCGGCTGGGCAAGGCGGGTGCGATGATTCCCCCGCACCTGCAGGGGGTGCTGTGGTGCGGGCCCAGCCCCCTCTCTCCACACGGTAATGGCGGCGCAGCCAGCGGAAAGGGATGGAGAAGGAGCTTCCTTTACAAACCCACGGGGGGTAGCTGGTCCCACTGCTCCTATGGATGGTGAAATGGGCTGTAGCAGGAATCTTGGAGCATCAGGCTGGAAGAGCGGAGATGTCCACACCCAGAGTGGCAAAAAAAATGTAACAAAAATTCCAAAGCCATAGCAGGAGCTGCTGGGCGTCCTGGCAGACATAAGGTGTCAGATTGAAGTGTAGCAAAAAAATAAAAGCCCTAAGCAGTGGCAGAAAACAGCGGGACTGGATAGTGGTGGTTGGGCTCCTGCAAGCATGCAGGAGATGTTTGCTCCAGCAGAGATCAGGAGTCAGAGTCCCAGGTTTTCCCGTGCAGCACCTGGCCGATAGTGAATGTCCTTCCTAGTGAGTTTGGGTGTTGGAAAGGTCCCAGTTGCATGACCAGTGTTAGGAGCAGAGGCTCACCCACGATAAGGAAAAGCCGTGCAGGACAGAACTCTGTGGTGGCAGCGAATTCTCCCCATAGCAGCAGCCTGGCACCAAGACCATGACCTGCTCCCCTCTGATCCTGTGAGCAAGAGAGCGAGTGAGGGCCAATCCCAGCCCCTCACCTGCCAGCCACAATCTCCTGGTGTCCCTGCACTTCCCGAGAGAAAGCTGCGCAGTTAAAAGAGGTTAGCAAACTGCCCTTCCTCCTCCTCCTCCCCTTCCCATCCACATCTTTTGTCTCTTAAGTGTTGTAGTTACCATCTCTTAGGCAACACGTGGGAGAAAATTCCCTGAGAGAAACAAAAAGTTGCCTTACTGGCTTGATAGTGAATGGCAGACATCATGAGTAACCACAATTTATTGGAAACAGAATGACAGTACTATCCATTATGAACTGAGCTTTATCCCAATAGTTTTGACTGGTTTTTTTATCAGCAAGCTGAAGTGTCTAATCTTTGTTAGAGTTTGCTTTTTCTACTTCTATGTACAATATAGCATTTAATAGTATTTAATAGTATTTAGTAATTATTTCTAAAAGGCTGCTTCCCTTGTCTCATTTGGTGTAGCTGGAGAAAGCATTTAAAATACTTCCTACAGTTAAAGCATAATAAAGCAAATTCAGTCTTAGTCTGGGAGAGCTAGTTTTGATGATAAAATGTGTATTTAAATGTAATTTTGTACTATTTTCTTGCTTTATCTCTTTCCTGAATAGTTGGAAAACTGAAGATACATTTGGGATGTAAATATTTAATTCTTCATTCTAATGTGTTTTGAGAGGAGGGAAGTTTTTAAAAATTACTAGAGAGCCATTAAAGTGTGATATATGAAAGTCAGAAATAATGCCATAAAATTCAGATGTTTCTATGTCAACCTTCAACAAAATGCTCTCAATCTCAAGGATGGGCAAACTGGGGCCTCACAGAGGGAACTGTGTATTTACAACATGGCATTTTCCCACTTTTTGTGGGAAAGTGGAAGTGCCCTACTTGGTTCACAAGTCTTTGGGCTAATTTAGCCTCCTCTGCCTTGCTAAGGAGCATATTCCAGAAGTGTTTGCAAATATTTTCTATAAACTTCCGGCTGGAGAGGTCACTGCCTCTTTTACATGATTCTTGCAGATCTTCTGTCATAGATTGAAATCAGGCCTGTGCTAAATTGCAGTATGCATCTTAGTATTGCCTGATGTAAAGTGCTATTTTTCCTTCTTACGATTTAATACATTTAAGCATTAAATTTACCTTAGGGAGATGCAGAGTCATCCTGTAGATGGATGGTTTACAGCTATAGGGAAATATGACCCCCAAAGTAATTTTTAATTTTTGCTTTTTTGCTATTTTTGCCTTTGTATCTTTCTGTGATGTTGAGTAGAAAAGAGTGACATTGCTGCCTTCTGGTACTCTTCTCTACCACATTCCTTTCTTCCCTGTAATATGCATTAAAAACCCCCCAAAACACACTTCTTCCTCATTTTAACCTATGCTTGTTATCTAAATATTGCTTTCATCTTATCTTTCATCCTTTTGTTTGATGGTATAGATCTGTCCCAGGTCTTAGACATAAACTAGATGCAGTGAAATCTGTGATGTCTACAGTTTGTTGTGACAAAATTCTTTCCTCCTCATGTTGAAACTTTTTGATACTGTTGACTGAAGTGCCATTGATGACCATAGGAGCCATAATGCCTGTAGCTCTTATTACTATTACTCAGATGTTGGAAGCAGATTGAAACCCTGAGAAACCAGACCGATACTTAAGGTATAGGTCCAGAATTCTGAGACATAGCCAGTCTGGTACACAGTTTGTTTCCATTCAGGAAAATGCAATCCATGTTGCTAGTTTGTTCCTTTGGGAGAGGAGAATGTTGGCAGAACAAAGAACCCCTTTACTTCCTGGCCCCCCTCCCTATCTAGTAATGTTGCAAGTTTTGTTTGGCTTTGCAAATGAAGAATGGTTTCTTTTGGAGATTGTACCAAAATACATGCACTTGGAATCCTTAAAGGGTAGCAGAGTTCCCTGAGTAATCTGTGCCTCATAAAGCTTGGAGAGGTAGATCAGATACAAAGAAAGCAGAAGTTAAGTCACAAACAGATACATACATTTGTCAAAATTGGTTTGGGTTTTTTTTTTTTTAATCTGAAGAGGCAGCAAAATGAGACAGTTTGAGCAAATATACTATAGTTTTGCACTTATTTTTGCCAAGTAATTTTAACCTACTTTATAAAGCTCTTTCATCTGTTGCACAGATTAAATCAGGAGGGGCACTAACTAGCATTTGCAGTTCAGGTTGGCAAATTAAACCATAGTGAAGAGGGCTAGTGCAAAGTCTGGTAAAATCTAATTTTAAGATCTTGGTTCCTGCTGCCTGGTTTAACCCCTGCTAACAACACCCAAATTCTAACTTTCTATTCCTTTGCTTCTAAACTAATTTGTAACAAATCCCTTGATTTGAAGAAGGGAGGGACTTGATCTCTGTTTACTAGTTTACAGTCATCAAGGGAAACTCATCACTTTTTGTTTTGAAGTACCTTCTGTTTTGTTAGAGGATTTTAAAAAATATTTTCCCCAGATAACCTATGTACCAAGTGTCTTTGCCTTGTATGTATTCTTCAGAGAATTGAAGAACTTTTATGATATAGATCTGGACTGTGACATTGCAAAGTGAAATACCACAGCATGGAAGAAAGCCAGTGTTTGTCTTGAGTCTTTTGGAGGGTAGGTTGGAAAAGGGGAGCGATATCTGACAGCCATACCAGAAGGGGAAAACTAAGCAGAAAAATATTTTTTCCTTATTCCAAAGGTGTAGATTGGAATAAATAGATGTGCATGTTTTTTGAAAAAAAAAGGAAGAAAAAAAAAAAGTGTGTGTATAAGTGTGTGTGTATATATATATATTCATTTTAAATGTGTCCATGAGCTTACCATATAGGTTTCTGACAGTCATCTATATAACATTCAGAAGATCTTCTAATGTGACTATAACTTCAGACTGGTTGCAGGATCTCAGTGACTTAATTTTGCTGGTCTTTTTACATTTCTTCTCAATTTTATAACATAAATAATGAACTAGAGTGAACAGGTTTTTAGTAGGTTACTTTACAGGTGAAGATTCTTCCCTCTGCACATACTTTGTGTTACAGATAACCTGTGGCAAGCATGCCAGAATTTCTTACTTGATAAAACTATAGCTTGAAAGAAAGTGATTCATTATAGTTATGTGGTTAAATTGCTTTTGCAAAAGCAAGATAATAGTGTTTGAGATTTGGACTTTGAAATGCACCCTCGGTAATAACTGGCTTATTCTTTGAAGATGGTTCTTCCTCTGAAAAATCACATACTTCTTGCAAAAAGAGAATAAAAATGAAGGAAGCTAAAAAATTAAATATGCATCTGGAAGTGAAAAAAAAAAAGCCTAGCAAACTGAAATATAACTGCTGGTTATCCCAGAAAATGAACTGTTGTGTATTGGGGGGGGCATTTTTGTGTTGCTGTTAAGAGCAAGCAGGGACAGATTTTATTTCCCTAGTGCCAGATATCCTGCCATTTGTTGACTTTTTTTTGTTTGTTTAACTTAACATTTATCTCATGTTAGTCAGTTACTTATTAACTGATGTGACTGATGTTGCAGTCATATGAAAAAAATTACCTGCAGATTCATTGGAATCAGAATTCTTCAGTAAAAATATATATTTTTAATCTTTTTTTACATCAATATGGGACTTTTTCAAACTAAGGCTCAATGCAGGAAATACCACACCAGGAAAATGTTTTCCTATTAACTGTGTATGCAAGAACAGGTAATTTGTCTTTGAAATAGTTGCTTAATTATTTGTGAATAGACTAAGAATGTACCTCTATGTCTATGTGCTGACTACCAAAGAGGTAACTATTTCTGAAAGTAGGCAAGGCATTCTTACATTCTGATATTGCTTGTTAATATGTGAATGTACAGAAGTACAGAAACGAAATCCACCTTGGTGTGGAGCTGTGAAATACTACACTAATGAATATGCTGAACATTTCTTACAAGAATAAAAAGCTACTGAATGCTTACAAACCAGGTCATTGTAAATGTCTTTAAGATTAGCTGTAGCTTCAGTAGGTGGACCAGAAAACTCTTCCTGAAGTTTACTGTTTTGTGCAGTTGGTGCATAGTGTGTAACTTTTTAAATCAATGACTGAGACCTTTATACTTGTTTTCTATCACTGCATTGTTACTGGATTTAAGACTTGCTGTTTTGCTTTTAAGCTCTATGCATTATTTTTAGCATGTCCCAGACCTTTGAACTAGGAAAAAGAATTGGAGCTACTCATATATTCTCAACCTGGATTTTTTTGGATGTCATAATATCCTCTGTTATCCGTCAACAGGTTAAAAAACTCTTGCTTTTAGCCTGTGTCTGGATTAACAGTGGAAGAATTTGCTTCAACAGCTCATGAGGACTGAAGCTGGGATACAGCAAGATCTTGACTATTTTGCTTCATTTGAGAAGAAATGTGCTATTGGTGTATATAGAGTTAGAAGAAAAAAAGTCAGTGCATTGGTTCATTGAGTTTTGTAGCTCAAAACCAGCAGCAGAACATCAAAGTCTTTGACATGAGTCTTGATTTTTGTAAAAAGGAAGTGCAAAAGACATAGAACCAGAAGAAAATTAAATATTTTGGTAAAGTCAATTTGCTATATATAGCTGTTTCAAGTGTAGAGGAGCTCAGGGAAGAAAAAATCAAGTGGTTTTTTTAGTGTTAGCTCTCATTTCCTCACAGTCCAGAGTTGCCTGAATAAGATGGCATAAATCTGCAGAGATCTGCAATTCTCTTCTGAAGTTTGTCCTCTGGATGTCTCCAGTGTTCTTGTGTCAGAAAAAAGGGGATTTTTTTTAGGCAGTGAGTCAGCTTAACTAGAAAGCAGATTACAGCAGAACTGTGTTTTAGTTAGCCAAAGTGGTAAAGATACGCTTGATTCCTCGAGGGTTTTGATCAGTGGAAGGAAGAGAAAGAGCAGATATTAAATGTATGTATGTCAGTGATGAAAATTTTATTCCACAGTGGTTCCAGTTATTAATTACATGAGTATGTAATGTTAGTTCATCTCTTCCACTGCACTACTCAGCCAGCCTGCCAACTCCTTTGGTGTTTCTTTAATTCTTTCTTCCTAGTATATGCAGTGAGAGGCAAGTAATTGAAATTTCATGGTTATCTACTTTAACCTTAGGTGTTGCTAATGAGAGCACTTGCAAAACCAGTTTATATGTCTGAGGTAATCACATGGTCAGGACAACTGAGGACAGTCTTTCTTTCCTGGATGCAGGTGTTTTCTGTTTGTGGTGGTGGTGCAGGGTGCATGTAGCTTTGATTCTTTCAGCTGAGCACTGCTCTGCTTGGTGGTTTGTCACTTTGGCTGAGAGGAGAGTCGGTGGTTGTGATTTGAGGTGGCATATGAAGTTTTATGTGCTATGTCAGGCAAGAGGTCACCAAGGCAGATGATGTCCTTGCTTCCAGCAATAGGCATGCTATTCTGACAGCTTAGTTAACGTCCTCCATGTATGGAAGTATAGGTGTTTGGTTGGATAGAGTAGTGAATCATGAGTGGCAATCACAAAGTGAGCTGCAGAGATGCAGCATATTAAAACCTTGGACTTGCAATCCCACTGAGGAGTCAGAAGGGAGAGCAGACAAACCTGCAAGATTTCAGTCAGTCCTGTTTTCTTCAGGGGTAGTCTAGAGATCATGAGTGAGCTGGGAGTTGAAGAAACAATGTGCTACTTTTTTTCCCCATTATTTTTAGAAGTAATTTATGATTTAAGAAGCATTGAGAATCGGAGACAGATCTTTTTCATATCCATTTATGGAGGCAAATGCTTTCTCTTCCATACTAGTGGTTAAAAGCTGTTCCTGAGTGTTTAGGCTGGAGTGGCTTGTCCTTGTGTAGTCAGGTAGTAGCCCCTTTGACTCTTTGCCTGTGCTGTGTACAGAACTGATGTTTCTTTTTGTTCTTGCAGTTTGCTTTGTTGCATGGGCTGCATCTTCTTTTTATTATTGTAAGAATTACAAATTACATGAGGCATGAGTCCCCCTCTGCTCAGTAACATGCTCTGTGTGCCATGAATTGAGTCATCATAGGACTCAGCAGCTGTTTTGAAAGAAAACTCCACTCTTGTTGCCCAGGTGTTGCTGCAAAGTTTCTGGCTCCACTTTGCTGGTTGGGAGGCACATCTGTTGCAAAGAGCCATAATTTTGAAGGTGAGCATGTTAAACAAAACAGTTTTCACTGGGGTTAACCTTAAGGTACTTGTTAAAGTGAGCTGGCATGATGACTGCTACTGAAGCTCAGCTGAGTGGTGTAAATGGATGAACCTATAGTCTTTTGACTGTATGTGTGAGATTTGAGGGTTCCTGCTATATGAGATGTAGAAATAATCCAACACCTGGTTTTCCCTAGATCATTACATTATCCAAATTAGCCATGCTTTTCTAATTATCAAAATAAGGTGGTTTGGGTTTTTTTTTTTTTTGTGTGATGTACACAGACTTTGTTCTTCATAAGAAGTGTTTTTAATTTGGAGACAAATCTCTGAATGTAAGTCCACAGAATATTTGTTCTGCTTGCTCTGCTAAACCCATGACCCAAAGTCGGTTCCAGAACAAGGGTAAGGTGTTAGGAACTACTGAAGTTCTAGATTTCTTGAAAAGCAGAATACTTATTAATTAAAACTGAGGTGATGATTAAAGAATACTGTGAAGGATAGAGGAAGGGAGAAAACCTTTCATGTTTCTCTGCTTATGTGACATGAGGGAAGGCACTTCTCTTCAACCTGTTTCAGTGATTAGAGTATGTGAGCAGAGCACTGAGTTAGTGCTAACTTTTTAGGGAGCTGAAAGTAGATGAGAGCAGCCATGGATGCTTAGGTTCTGCACCTGATCTGGTTGAGCTCCTCTTTGACAAATCTCAAACAATGTAGCTGGGACATCTCCAAAGGTAGTATCTTTTTTTCCTTATTTTATCATCATTTTTTATTTCAGGTGGTGACACCCTGCTTTCTTCCAAGCAACTATGAGCTGGTAAGTATTTTTGGCACTGCTGATATTCATTAGGTTTTATTAGGTTATAGGTTAGATTATTCTTGTAGTCTCCTATAACCTCTTATTATTTCAGTACTGTGCTATCACCTTTCCTCTCTGAAGGCTTGGCAAATCAAGGGTCTATTCCTGAAGCTTGTTACTGTGTCCTGTCCCATGCAGGAATCTACATGTTTTATGCTTTTATTTGTGTGTTTTAAATAAAAAAAAAACAAAGAAACCCCTCAGTAACTATTTGTTTCAACATACTGATGTCTCATGTCAGTTTTGGAAGTACAAGTATTGTGAGATTTGTTTGGGACCTGTTATTTCTTGTTGGTGGTGGAACGCATACTTGGTCAGGATGGGAAAACCTTAAGCCTTTTCTGGCTTGCTTGACTGTGTTTGGTTGTTTTAGCTCCATGAGTAATAAGAGCGATGCCCGGAAGATGGATTGTAACAGTTACTTACTGAACCAGCACTGGCAGCTGTTAGTGTCATTACTAGGACTAAGCAGCCAACAGCTGATGCACAAGTGTCAGCCAAGAACTCTGTGTATTGTAGGTAAGTGATACAACCACTGGCAGTTAGGAATCCCACATCTCACTTCTGCACTGGTGTGTGAATTGGTCAAGTCACTTTGTATGTTTTTGTGTCTTGATTTCCCTGCCGGAAAAATACAGATAATGGTACTTGCCTGTCATGAACCACACAAGTCAAAAGGTGCTTTAAAATTATTATCCTGTAAAGCAAAGCCTGAAAACCTGAATCAGTAATTTCTGGTATTATGAGGAATGTGAGTATCAACTCATGGGAGATCTCTCTGATTCGACCCAGTAATTTTATTAATTAACTCATGTCTGAGTCTGAGTATCTTGTGTAGCATTACTGCTAAAATTACAAATAGAAAGAAACTCTTTTGTTTGCAGCTCACAGTGTAAGGTACATACTGGCAACTGCAGTTGCTTTCTTTTGTGTTGGGGACACAACCCAAATATTGATTCTGAAATGGAAAACCGGTTATTGTGGTTCAGAAAAAAAATAAAACATATAGCAGCCTGTGGGATGTTTAAGTGCACATGGGGCAATGTGGACAATATAGTCCCAACTGACTCTGTGACCTGCTGGCAGGTAGAGTGTAAATGGCAAAAGTGACCTAACCTGTTTTAGTTTACTGGCAGGAATGTAGAGAGAGGTATATTCAGTCACCAAATAAAACATTTACCAGTTTGGGCAGAAGGAGTGGAATTCTATTTAAATTTATTGCAGGGATATCTTTAGGTGAAATATTTTCAGTACACAGTATTTTTGTTGAGAGTGAGATTGAATAGTGTGGTTTGCTTTTGGTGTGAAATGTGGTGACATTTTTATAATGGGAGTCTTTGTTCAGCACAAGTAAATTTTATCTGTTTAGTGAAGAGTTCTGTTGTTCTGAAGGAGGAATACCTGTGATGTTAGCAGTAAGCACTTTCTTTTACAACTGTTTTGAGTGTAAAGTTTTGACAAGATCAAGAATGAGTAGTTGAGAGGTTTAGATAATAGGGACGGCAACATCTATTGAAATGAAACAAAACTTTGTGGCATCATAGTTTGCTGCTGAATGATAGATTTATCTCCCTTCATTTCTGACAAGGAATTCCAACCTTTTAGTTTTCACAAGAATAAACAATACATATGCCTTCTTTAAATCAGTGTTGCATCTATTTAGTCAATGTAAAGGTTGCCTTTATTGCACTCCTTAAACTTATAGCTTATAACAAGATTTGTAGTTAAACTCTCAGTGACATATTTCTTGGAAGATTATTGAAGCCTGATGAAATTCACAGATGTTTTTCAAAATGTGTGTTTTATTGAGTATTTTCTTTTGACTGTTACCGAAGGGGCCCTTGCCATTTCTCATGAGCCACATGTCTTGAAGCTTTGTAATGACATCAGGAGCCTCATATATCAACTCAGTGCAATTGTTTGGAATTTCAGGTGCTAAAATATAAAGCAGTTCCTATGTTCTAACACTACTTATTTTATGTTGTCATGCACATTCCTCAGATGGTGGGATGATGTTAGTCCAGCTCAAATGTTTAGCAAAGATGACTTATTCTGTTGCACCTAATTTTGTTTCATGAAGATACAGTGGACTATTTGTATTTATAGCTTAATCCAAAAATGGGGAAAAAAAAAAAAAGGGGAAAAAAAAGTGGCATGGTGGAATGGGGTTGTCGTGTCTTTTTTAACCTGAGAGCTGAGTGAGCTTATGTAGTACTTCTAAATTAGTTAAAAATAAAAAATGTTTAAATGGCCTTTACTGCAATTATTGGATCTTATTTTGAAAGACTGTTAGTTACTCAGTTGATAGTATTTCTTAAATTGATGTTTTTAATTTTAAAAAATGCTGACAAATCAAGTCTTTTGCTCTAGTGCTGTCAAAATAAGAAAATGTTTAGGCCCTAACTGTAAAGCTCTGAATACTTTTTGTTTAATCTATTAGATTAAAAAGATAAAAATTAAAAGGAAAGCCAACAGAAGGATATTATTTTAGAGATAATTTTTAGATTCCAGGAAATAGTCTAGGATAGTTTAACATGCTTCAAAAGGGCAGTGAGCTAGTCTTCTTCACGGAATTTCTTTTTTATCCTTCATGATAGTGTATCTTTGAAAAGAATAAAGGAAACTAAATCTTAATTCCTCATAGTATCACCTGTGCTGCCAAATTTCTTGCAGTCATGAAATGTGTGAAAGCCCAAATCTCTTATGTACATTAATTCTTATCTTAAAATTACTTAATTGATGAATGCTCCTTTTGATTGCATGATTTGTCAGTTTTAAGACATGTTTAAATAGTTGTCTTCAGCAGAGAAATTTCTGATTTAACCTTAGGTCTTTCCACTCTCCCTTTTTTTCTTTTTTTTTTTTAAATGGTTACCATAGAATTCTGCATACCTTTAGTCTGCCATTTAAATATCACTTTTTATAACTAGGTGTTATAATGCTGGCAGATTAAATGGACACTGACTTGTAGCGTATATTGTACTGTAACAGTCAAGCTGAAGTTTGTTTAGCTGTTTTGCTAAGCCTTGGGTGGACATTTGGTCATTTTGATAGAGACTGGGGAAGGGTGTCAATGTTTCTGATTTTCTTCCCCCTTCTTCTTAATTATGCAAGCCTCTTTTCTGCCTGTAGAGAAGAAAATCAAAGACTTGAACATTAAGGCCCCTCCTAATAAACCAAAACCTGA
Organism: Turdus rufiventris; assembly: GCA_013186435.1. NCBI lineage: Eukaryota > Metazoa > Chordata > Aves > Passeriformes > Turdidae > Turdus > Turdus rufiventris. The sequence goes on from PYHW01009642.1 coordinate 2,169,046, forward strand.
TTTTGAACAGTGAGTCAGATTGTGCTCTGTACTGTTTCAAAATAGGAGGAGAAGAGAATAAAAGCAATTGTGGGAGAAATAGGGATTGGTTTGTTTTATATTTTTTGGGGTGTGTATGTTTTTCATTTGGTTTTTTAAAAGAAGCAGAAGCATACCCTGAAAAAATTGCTGAAGCAGTGAGTGTGAAGTCACAAAGGCCTCATTTTAATTGCCTATCTAGTTTTTCACTTGAAATCCATGGTAGTTTATATATACACCTACATACATTCAACCTAGTGCCAGTATTTTCTCAAAAAAATTAAAAACTAAGAACTGAAAATATGTTGATGCATAAAAGTAAAACGAAACTCCCAGCTATGTATTGGTAAAGTGAGGAAGAAAACAGGAAACTTTAAGAAAATTCAGTACTCTTAACAGTATTTGAAAGAATACTTGTCCCCTGTTGCAAACACACCCTCTCCTTCCTTTTTTTTATGCTGTTGAATGAAATCCTCTCCAGAAGCTTTGTATGGGAAAGATCAATGAATATGAAAAAATGAATTTTTATCCCTTCTGCATTCATTTTTAAACACATGTTTTGAGAAAAACAATGTGAAACAATTTACTGTTCCCATGGAACACAGTCCATCTGTTTTTAATGTGGGCATGCAAGAGATTTTTTTGAGAAATGGGAAGCTGAATAATTGTTTGTGGTATTGGGAAGGTCTGTGCATGTAGATGAATCGTGGCATTCTTCAATTTCATTTTAAGAGGGGTCTCATTATTAGAAGATATAATGTGTTAGATTGGGTTAGTTGGGCATGACCTCCAAACACAGTGGAATATGATGACAGTAACTAAACTGAGCTAGAAACTGACATATACAATGATTTTGCTCTGCCAACTCTGAATTTGGTTTCTGGTTTAAATCTGTGAAAGCTTTTGTGAAAAATTTATCAAGTGGGTTTGGTTTATAATAAGTGTTTGTGACTAATGGATAATTAGTTCTCATGTTTTCCTGTCTTTCTTCTTTCAAGAAATACCATGGAAAGCTTATGGAGAACTAGGAACATGCCCACCTCTGTTATTTAGGGAAATTTCTTTTTTTTTCCCCCTATATGCTACATTCAAACTTTAGCTCACAGGACCTGTGAGATACATGCAAAACAAGCATTATACACATATAGCAGGCATGATTTAGTGAAGGCAAAGAACATGGTAAATCTACCAGACTTTCCCACTGCTATGGACTTTCCTGGCTTCTTTCAAGACTGTCACCAGAGCAGTTCTTAAGGGAGTGCTCCAGGCTATAGCTGCCTGTCTTGCATGTGCCTGCACATCATGGAAAGGGAAATGCAACAGCGTTATTCTGTTCTCTGGTTTGTTTGCAAAGGGTGGGAATATCCAGTGGACATTTGTATTTTGCCTGTTCAGTTCCTGCTCTGTCACCATCCAGAACCATAGTGCTCGTGTCTCCAAGAAAACTGTGGGCTTTGGAGAAACCTTTATGGAGGGATGTTTCTTCATTTCTGGTTCATACAGCTTTCCTGAACTTACAGAGAAGCAAAGGTGCCTTGAAACTTTTTGAAACTTTTTTTAAAGCTCTCTCTGTCTTACTATTCAGTTTTGCTTTATTGAATTTTGATCTGTGGTTTTGTCTTCCTTTCCTTTTTTTTCTCCTTTCAGCTTCTTAAAAAAAAATATATACTTTTCCCAATTTCTTGATTTGTTAGTTGTAGGTGTGCAGAAGAACAGACTAATGAGACACTTTCTTGACAAAAACTGTGAGCTGATGCCTGATTAGAAATACTTGACATGATTATGTTTTAAACTTATTTTGAATTTATGTTCTCCGGAAGGGGGCTGATGTGGGCCTCGTTGTAATTAATTTCTGTGGAGTTTGTTTTTTAGTTTTAGATTTCAAGTGCTTACCAGAGTAAAGCCATGGACCCCAGGCAGATGCAGAGTTGAGGTTCTGAAATGCTCTTTTAAGTGCAGTCAGTGCCTTGTTCATAAATGTCTCTGACTTAGTCATATGAGTGTACAGAGAATAAAACTGCATCAATTGGCTACTCCAATCCCTTAATGAAATGCAGTGATCCTGAACTGAGCACACTAAATTAGAAAACTAGTCATTGCATTTGCTAGACAGGAGGACTCACATTGTTTCTAGGAATATTAGAGAACAACAAGATTTAATAGGAATTTGAATATGAAGTTTTGTTATAATACAGTGTGTTCTGTTCCAGGCATTCATCCGAAATGAAATGGAAAGCAGGCTTTCTTTGAACAATCTGCAGAAACAGGGGATCAGCAAGAGGGAAAGGTTTGGTAGTTTCCAGAGCCAAGTTTGCCTTACTTTCTCCAAACTGACTTCAGACCTTTCTGAGTATGGTAGTTTTGCAAGGCAGAAGCATCTGCTTTTCAGAAGTGTGACACTAAGTACTGTAGCAAATAAATCCAGAAGTATAATGTTATTCCAAGGTATAGCATGCTTCTTTCTTCCTTCCCAGCTTTCTTTTTCTAAAGCACAGTTATCTATGTTTGAGATTCCTCAGTATTGATAATTTTCAGATGGCATCGAAACTTTTCTTATATGTTTGACTTCACTAAAAAGCAAATGGACTTGCATAGGTTCTGTTTGACAGCTCACACTGGAAAAGGGAAATGCCCACTACAGGGTGTATTTTTTCTGCTTATCTGCATAATTTTCTATTCTTTCATAGCTTGTCCTGAGAGTGACAGATCTTATGTCCCTTGTGAAAAATGCCTCTGGTTAATCTTTGAAAATGCTTTCTCAGCACTGGAATGTGTAAAAGGATAGGACAGAACTAATGCCATCACTATAAGTGAATGCTAACCAAATATTGAAACAATAAATTATTGTGATATTAGTTATTACAATGTAATCGAGGACTGTCACTTGTCTTTCAAAAGGAAAATACAAATCTTTTAGTGTTAATTTAAAAACCAGTTTTTCCTATAGTCAGAATTCATTGTGATATACACAGTGATTCATGTATCTGTGTGGACCTTTCTCTTCAGATAGAACTGTGAAGCAAGTGTGATACTTTAGGTAAAATTCTGATGTTTGGTCTCTGTGTGTATACAAACTCATCTGTTTACCTGAGATGGTTCTTTCAGCACAACTCATTTCAGCAGTCTTCCCCTTAAATCAGAAGAAAAAGGAAACAGTTTGATCCTGCAAGTTGAGATAGTTAGGTCAGGCCCTGTGGTTTTAGCACTCTGTGTTTCCTCTCAGTACTGAAGTGGAGAGAGCTATTGCTTCTAGCAGAATGAGAGAACATGAGGCATTTCAGTAGCAGCTTGACAAATCAGACAGCAAATTCAAAACATTTCAAAAGAAAGAGAAGAAGAGCTTCTTGCTTCTTATTCCATATTCACCTTATAGCTATCATAGAAAACTTGCAGACTACACCAATCCTATGCCAAACTAAGACATACATGGACAAAACCCCTTTTAACTGGCGCACATTAGGTGTAAGCCTCATTCATGTCTCTGTACGCAACTACACAAATAGGCCACTTAGTTGTTGTGGAAGGGTGGGTGCTGAGTTCAGCTAATGCATGAAATTTCTGGTGAAAGGCCAAAATGGGCAGTGTGTTCTCCTAAGTGCTCTGCTTGTGCACCTCATGAAGTCTTTGTACGGAGATTTCCAAGTGAATCCAAAACCTGTATTTTGTGTGTTTTGCCTTTTTCTATTAGAGTCTGTATATTTTCGCTAAGTAGCAGTGGATGTGCTAAGACTGAAATAATAGCAACTAAAGTTATAGTTATACAGTCATCTGTCATATATATCACCTTTAATCTGCTGAGAAGAATGTTGAAGTTTCAAACAGTAGGGTTCATAAGTTGTATTAATAGCGCTGGTATGTTAGTTCTTCTGACTGACAGCTTTGTACTTTAAACACTGGAGATTTGATAGCTGACAAGATAAGTCAAGCTTTTAAGTAAAAAAAAAAAAAAATCAAACTTAAAAACTATTCTCAGGGATTAACTGTGAGCCAATCTCACATTGTAAGCATTATGGTTGATGTAGGATGCATGCCCTGGTAAACTGTGTGGTTCATTTAACTAAGCAAGGTTTTGGAGGTGCTATAATTTGCACTCTGAAAACCTATAGCTCTTTCCAGTTGAGATGTGTAACTAGAGTGTCTCTCTCTTTCAATGACCAAAAAAATTGACAGTTATGAAACTGCTTTTCTAGTTCAAAGCTTCTTTCCCACAGCAGGATTTAGAGGCCAATTTTTAATGGTACTACTGCTGATAGTAGATGTTTTTGTAGTAATGGAGTGGCTCTTTCCTTTTAAAAGGTTTGTTTTAAACCTCCATTGATACACTTAGCTAAAGTTAGTTAACTAAACTTAACATGTTTTAAACCCTTGAGAAGATTTTTTTGTACAGTACTTACAGAAAATTCTCAGCAGTTCGTTGTCTGCTCAAGTGTCTGTTTTCATGAAAAAGCATAAAATGAGAGATTGGATAAAAATGAATAAGGGAGTAAGTGGTTAGCAATGTACATCTCCATGGACATTGTGCCTTGGAATAAACACTCAGTAGCTGAGTACTGTCATATAGACCTGAATATGTAGGATGATTATGCAAAAATAATTAATTTCCATATCTGTTTGGAAGATAGCTTATTAATACTGTAGAATGAGTATATACTTCTGAATGATATTTTTGTGTGTGTGTTTATGTATATATATGCCATTAGAAGGGGATTTCTTAGAATGCACTTAAACTATCTGAAGAATTAAAGTAATTTGTGTTAACTTTTCTCCTTTTGCAGGCTAATAACACTGAGATGGTTAAAAATCATGTAACCAGAAATGTAAGTAATTCTATTTGATATATTCTTTTTTCCTTTTACTTGGCCTGATTTATTTTTCTGCTTGTGGCTGCTTTTTTGTATCCCATCTTCATAAAGCATTTGTTGCTAGCCATTTTCAAAGTTTGCACTTTGGTTTCTGTACTGTGTGAAATTTGTTTCTGATTAGGACCATTAGTATTTTTTTCCACCACTGAGTTTTTTCAGAAACAATTAAATGAACTCTGCATTCCTTGTTTTTAAGTCAAGCAGGGGAGAAATAAAGGGAAATATTATAAATTTCATAGCCTGAATTGTATTCAGAGGCATTCAGAAAGTCAAGGGATTTTTTTTAAGCAAGGATAGTATTAATTCTTACGTTGTGTTCAGTCTGAAATTGATCTTTTAGCTTATATTTGTTCCAGTTGCTATTTAATATATTTATATTTGTTTAACGTTATTTAATGAACAAATTAGGTGCACTTCCCAACCCTTTATTACTATGGCTGTAGTACTCCTGGTAAAAGTAGTATTAAGGGCATTTATTGAAGTGCAGTAGAATCCAGTCGTCTAATTGATGTAGAAATTTCTGCAAATAGGAAGTATAGCCCATTTCAGTACTCACAGCACTTATAAGTATTTGCAATTTCTGTAAAATAAATAAGACAAAAAAGTAAACTTTTAAGAAGTTCTTTGGAGTTAATAGGGATGTCAAATCTTGTAGATTTCTTAATAAATCATGGGAGATGCCTATAGCTAACTGCCTGCTAGTAGGCAACTGTGATGCAGGTGTTTGATTTGTGAAAATGAGGCTAAAATTTAAAAAGGGACAGAAGAAAGGACTTGCAAGATTCACATAGTCTTTACCGATTTATTGTTCAGTTTCAGACCAGCTCTCTATTGCAATAAAGAAGCATCTCTTTCACAGTGTTAGTCCTGTGTACATTTCATTTATTTTGTGATGCTGTCTATGGTTCAGTGCTGCAGGCTTCTGCTGCTGCCACTCTGTGCAGGGCATGAAGTGTTCTGATCCCTGACTACCTGTGTAGTCAGGAGATGTTCAGAGGTTACATTTGTATTAGCAGTATAGTTTGTTTCCTTGGCCAGGCAATAAATGTTTTTCTACAACCAAGAGTATCTCTGTATTGGATCCAATCTATTATCTACTCTGTTTCAGTAAAATTAGAATTATTTCTAATTGCTAGAATATATTTGATATTGAGACCAGCTAAAATGTCTAGTGATGTGATTGTTTTTCCTTTCAGTTCACTGTTCTCCTCCTTGACTAGACAAACTGATTAAAATCTAAAAAATTCAAAAAGAGCAAACTTCTTAGTTATTTGCACGTGAATACTTGGTTTTGACAGCTGCTTATAGTGAAACAAATGTGAAGCAAAATAATGAGATCATTCTCTGATCTAGTTGCTAGTTGGAAATTTTTAGCATCTTTGTATTACATCTGCATACTTCAGAGGGTTTCCTGTTTCTACTGGTTGTTACACAAGCCAAGATCATATGTTTCTTGGCTTCTACATGAAATACTTTGTGCACAGCCATTTTGAAAGCAGCTTTAATAGCAAGCAATGTTTTTTCAGCTGTGCCTTTTGTCTTACTGCATTTTGGATTGATTATTATTTGACCATTAGCGAGCTTCCTGAAATTGTCAGTAGTT
>PYHW01009642.1:2176621-2203279 GCA_013186435.1 Turdus rufiventris
CTCCTTTTCAAATACTTAAAATAATACTTACATATGGATATATTAATTTTCCCCATAGATTTGTAGTGGAACACAGTAATTTGAGTGTTGACACAAGCCTGATTCACCCAGTCAGGTTTGCAAAAGACAATAGTGCTGATTAGGGCTAGGCGCTAACCTCTCAAAGCTTTGTGTGACCTCTTGGTCTTGAGATATAGTAGAACTAAGGCTTCAGAAATACGATTTTCTGAATGTGAGCATATATACCTGTAAAATTTTACTCTAAGACACAATTATACCTCATTCTCACGTGAATATTGACTTTACATGCATTCAGTATCTTTTTCTAAAGAGTCCTTGGTAGCATGTGCTGTGTGTCTCCTCTCTGTTACGAAAAGAGACCAAATGATGGATAGACAGCCCAACTGTACAAGGAGCTTTCAGGCCATGAGCAAGGCTGTTTTCTTGAATCTAAGTAAGTTGAAAGATAATCTTTCTGCCCTGGTTAGTTCCTTCTTGCCCTTGCAGATCTATATCCAAGGGCCCAACAAACTTCTTAACATTGAGGTGGATTACAAAGCCCTACAGTGAACTTATTTCGGGAGCTTGGTAGTTTTGGCTGAACTGTTGTAGGAAAGAATCATGGGAACAGCTTTGCCAGCAGCTAAGAGTCAGAGAGAAAGCAAGCTGGGATTTATAATTTCTGTGGACACTGCTACTTGCAAGGTCACATCTGTCTGGACTCCTGCCGTTACACAGGGGAGCAGATCAGGAATTTTATGGACTGCAGTATACAAAACAAAACTAAATTTGCTCTCAAACAAATAGCTGCTTTCAGTAGAAATAAATCTCTTCTGTGGAATCAACTAAAACAATATTTTAAATTAATATTTAATACAGGAATTGATACACAATAGCATAGGGGCATTTTTATGTACAAAACATGAATATTTTTTGCACTTGGAATCATTCTAACGCCAGAGGCCAAAAGATTATGCAAATTCTGGTTCTCATCCAAAACATCCGAACATGTTTCACAGTGTCAGTAGGAATTATTATGATCAGCAGTCCAGTGATCAGTGTAGTTTATTGTCCTGTCTTTTTCTGCAGTATGCTGGAGTGTATAGAACTGTTATACTGTGCCTTGGAATAGGTTGGAGAATTTCTTCTTATTTCTATCCATGGCTTGAGGAATGAAAATACATCACAGAACTGGTTTCAAATGCATTCAGGTATCCTGCTGATGAATCACTCTATTCATATTTTTATTTATGCTGCTTGAATGGTGAACAATCACATGGAAAAAAGTTTTGTAAGATTATTGAAAGCTGTGTAAAACCCATGTAATTTTATGCAGATTAACTAATCAAACTCTCTGCTGCTTATAGCAACATTAAAAATAGGCACAAATAATATATCTGAAGAAGATGTCATTCTTTCAAAATGTCCTGACACCTTTAGGTCACAGATTCATCATTGATTAGCATTTCACATAGTTGTAGTTTCTACTTATTGATCCTTATGCCTGTTAATGATTTCATTCAGGAAGGAGCCCAGGAGAGAAACAGATGAGCTATGGGCATGTATGTCAGATCTTGTAGCTCTGACTTTTCAGTAGTGCAGTTCCTCAAAGGAGCTATATATGTGTTTCTCAAAGGGACATATATATGGTTGATGTACCACTGACTCAGCTGTTTAGAAAAACCCAGTCCTTGAAACCAGGTTTTCTTATTTTCTGCAGAGATAACTTTTAAGCAGATACTGTATCATTCTACTAATACAACTATATTATATAGTTCAATGCCAACAACAGGGTCTTAGGAAAGGCAGCTGCTTGATTTTTCATTTGGTTTCCTTAGCTTTCATTTTAGTCTCAGAAGGGGCAAGTCATAATACCATGTAGTATTTCTAAGACCATGTGTGGCCCACATATCTGATTTTACTTTGGTATTAGAAACTAGTAGTTCGTTATTAGGTTTTTGATTTACTTACTTTTCCAGAGCTGTGTAGTAACTCAGTGTAATGCAAAAATACAAATGCATTTGTCTGGGGCAAAACTCCCTTCATCCTTTGTCCTTTTCATAATCTTTCTGGTGTCTGAAGCTCTGCTACAGAGGACTTCAGCCTATGAAGTATGTAAGCCTAGTAAGGTATGTACCTACTGGCTGTAATCCAAGTTTCCTTATTCTGTACTTGGATAAATTGAGAATGATCATCTAGCTGAGATAGTGACTTTTTTTTACAGATACATTTTTTTCTTGCAGGCATTATTTTTTAAATTGATTTTCTCAATTTCTTTGAGAGGCAGCCTTTCATCATAAGACAGGGATGCAGATTTAACAGAAAGGTTATTTCTTATTCCTTCTGTTTCTGAACTTGTGAAAAAGTTGTCTCAATGCCATCTCTGTGCCACATGGTGTGAGATGGCCTCCACATGACCTTTGTCGTGTTTTTGCTCTGAAGCTGTGAAGCGTCTCAAAGTAAGGTTATGAAGGTATGAGATGCTGTTTGCTGTGTGGGACAAGCACAAGCTTGCTATTTGAGGCAAGCTGGGTCCATGAAGAAATGCACCCTTTTTGGTGTCAGAAGAAGGTGAATAAACAGGGCTGATCTTAAAAGTCTGTTTTGTTCAATCTGTGCTTTAGTTTTAATTGGACTGCTTCGCTAACTTTCTACACTTGTATTGGCAGCAGGCTGTATTGGGAAACATCCATCTAGTGACTGCTGTGACCTGGTGAAGATGATTGAGAATTAAATATGGGACTGTTTCTTAGCTTCTGTGTCATGCCTTTGTGAGAGGGGACTCTGGAATGGTGTCATGGTTTGACACTGACCCAGCGCCAGGCATCCACAAGAGTCACTTGCTCACCCTCCCCTGCCACAGCTGGGCAGAGGAGAGGGAAAAAAGAGTTAGCGAAGCTTTCACGAGTTGAGATAAGGACTGGGAGAAAACACTTCAAGGGCAAAACAGGCTCAACTTAAGGTCGTAAAGTGACTAAACAGACTCAACTTTAGGTTGCAAAGTACTAGCAGAATCAGAGGAGAATAATGAGAAGTAAAAATAAGCCCTTAAAACACAATTTCCTCCCAGCACCTCCCTCCTTCCCACTGACAGCACACAGAGACAGAGCGTAGGGATTTTGGTCAGTTCTTAACTGAGATTTATTGCTGCTGCTCTGGGAGACGAGTCCTTCCCCTGTGAGACTGTGGGATCCCACCCACGGGAGACAGTTGTCTATGTTCTCTGTGGACTTCTCCAGTGTAGGTCCACTCTCACAAGCAGCAGCCAAACCTCACCTGCTGCAGCGTGAACTCCCCCCACGGGCAGACAGTCCTCCCAAAACTGCTGCAGTGTGGGTCAGTCTTCCAGGATCACTGGAAGTGTGGGTCACTGCTCCAAGGACAGGCTGCTCCAGCCTGGAAGCAGAGACCCCCTCTCTCCATTTGGTCTCCCACTGGATTACAGCCTCCTCCAGTCATCCACCTGTTCCAGTGTGGGCACCTCCCCATGGGTTGTGGGTGGATCTCTGCATCCCCCATGGATCCCCATGGGTTGTGGGTGGATCTCTGCATCCCCCATGTATCCCATGGACTGCAGGGGCACAGCTGCTTCACCATGGTCATCACCACAACCTGCAGAGGAATCTCAGCTCTGGCACCTGGAGCACCTCCTGTCCCTCCTTCTGCACTGACCTTGGTGTCTCCATGTTGTTTCTTCACATGTTCTCACCTCCTCCTCTTCTCTGGCTAGGACCAAAACCTGTGACTTTTCCAGTAGCTTCCCACAGGAACCTCTTTGTGGCGCCACTGCTACCAAAAACCAGGTCGTGCAAAACCAATACAGATGGTTTTGTCTGGGGACTTTATTTTCCCAAAAAATTGGCATCACAAGCTCTGTGATGAGCCCAGTACTAGGTGCAGGAGCCAGTGGTGGTAAGAAGAAGCAATACAGTATGTTGAAGAGAGTTATATGGATTGAGTTTTTACTGGAAGAAGGCAATAACAGTACCTTGGATGCAATGCAGTTTTTGAAAACTGTTCCTTATGTGATTGGTTATACTGTCAGGTATACTGGTTATGACAGCATTGCCAGGCAGTCCCAGGGAAGCAGTGAACATGAATCATGGGGAAAAGTTAACAGGAGAAGACTCTCAGGGCGGTCTGTCCTATTCAGAACACATCAAGCACTAGTTTCACTGCATCTGTTATAGTTACAATGCTAAATTTTTAGCCAGGTATGGTTAAAACACTCCATATAGAGCCACTGTTTTTCATTGCCCTGCATCTTTTCTATTGCTGCTAGTTGTCTGGAAATAAAAATCATGCCTAGTTTTGGGAGATTTTCTGTGTAATTGTCCATTTTGGGATATGCCAGATGGCATTTGCTGTCTGGAAAGGTTAGTCAAATCTTTTGCCATTATCCTCCAGTGTGTAGCAAGCAGGAAACAAACAGTGTTTGTTTATTTTCACTTGGATGGAGATGATTTGCCTTTATGGATGGTCTGCCCTGTGCTGCTGAATCCTGTTTGGGGGGACTTGTATTCTGATGGTTTGGTGACACAGCATGCATACGCTAAATATATATCTTACTAATGTTGTTTTTTTTGCTAGTGGTTTGTATTATGTTATTGTTCATATGCTTATACACTGCATGCTACTAGGATTTATGCTAGTTTATATGGCACAACAGTGTGAAATAGAGAATGATTTTATCACTAAGTTTCTTACCAGAGTAAGCTGTTTCAAGTATCTGATTTTTCAGCACACATGACAGTTTAGTTACCATTTTTTTAGTAAGTGGCAGAAGTACTTCTTAAGCAATGGATATATCTATGACCAGCAGAAACCAAGGAGGTATAGAGTCCTGCTTCTAATTGCTTTCTGTTTACAAAACCAAAACAAAATACACCAAAAGCTATGCCTTGAATTTTGGTTATAGTTATTTACTTGTTTTGGCACCCATGATGTATTATCTAAAGCCTTTAAAATTCTAGAAGGGATTGGGTAAAAAGAGGATGAAAATACCTTGTTTCCACATTTGTTGTCTAAGACAGAAAATAGTGAAACTGGGACAAAACTCTTACATGAGTTATACCTTATACCATCAGTTGTGCTTTAAAATTTCCCAGTTCACTTTCAGAAATTTTGAAAGAAAATGTACCACTTTCATGCTTGTACATGTCCTAGCTATTACCAGATTTTGGTACACAGCATCATTTTATGGAAAGTTCTCAGGCATCTTTCATTCAAACACAGTTTATTTGGTTTGGGAATACTTGTGTGTAGCCAAAATAGATAGGATCTATCCATTTACCAGGTCTAACCCTTAATAAATAAGCTTTTATGTGCATGTGTCTGTATATTACATATGAATTCAGGACAGGGAAAGGAGGGAGTACTCTTTCCCTTATTGATTTACTGATGGATGATACTAAATTGAACTTCTGATTTTCTGTATCAAAACATATACATATCCAAGTGCTAAATTAAAAAAAAACACATGAATTAAAAATAACATATACACAAATTAAAAAATATATATAGACATAGCTAAATGTAACTTGAATAATATTATTTATTCTAATTTAATATTGTATGGTAGTAGCTGTCTTTTTGGAGGGCTTTTTTCTTTTTAAACCTGTCCTGGTGGGAAGGTATACTGCCCCCTCTGGATGTCTCTTTCTCTCTGTTACATACAGGACTTGGGTAACTTGGGTGATAATCACAGTGAAGCTTAAATCTGAGATAGCTACAATTAGGTGAGACAAATTGTATTATTATGGTTCATGAGGGAGAATGTTTTTACACTTTTTCATTCACAGTCACTATTACTGAACAAATGGACTACAAAAATAAACCACTACACATTCTCAGGAATAAATTCTCAGAAGCCTGATACAGAAGTGTATATTTAAATATTGTCATAAGAAAATCAGTGGAGAGGAACTTACTTTTGCAGATTTGTACAAAAATTCAAGTTACATATTCTCAAAGCCCACTATGTTTTTTCTAATCTTAATGCAGTTACCAAGAAGAGCACCAAAAATGTCACAAAAGACTTTTCTGGCAGTAGTGAGTTGGAAGAGGTAGTAGAAAGGTATACAAAACCCGGGCATAACCACAGTATTTGCATTCAAAACATAGGGCAATGATCCTCTTGTATCCTCTTCTTATTATAGTCTTTCAAATCATGAATGAGGAAAAAAGGTAGAAGCATTGACATCAGTGACAGCATGTAAGGTTCTGGATTGATTTCTCTGCTTGCTTTGTTCCAGAATTCCAGCAGTGCTTTGAAGAACTCCTCTTTCAGTTGTGACAAAGTATCACGGCAAGTATTTATTTCATATTTTATCTAGCAGGTCCACGTGGTGTGGCAGTGGGTTTTAGGCTTTATTTGTGGTTGTGATTTCCTTGAGTTCAGTCTCCTGCAAAATATGACCTGCTATGCCTGTACGATTTTTAGTGCCTGTATAAGAAAACAACTAGGCATATTTACTAAGCTGATCTTCTGATATTTAATTAAGAAAGCAGAGTTGTTCACATCACTTGGCAAAGAAAGAGAAGTATTTATAGACTAACCAGTGAAATTAATTGAATTACATTCATGTCTGTTGTACTTTGGGGACTGGTTTTAGATTCACTTCAGTTTTACTCAGAGCCGTTTTTAAGATCTACAGTGTTTTACAGATTGCTGGTCAAGGTTCAAATTTGTAAAGCGTTTGCAGAATTCTACAGAGAGATGTATACAGACAGAAGTACCTATACATTTCTGTTTGACTCACAAATTTGTTGTATTAGTATTTGTCAAATTGCTTGTGTTCATTTTGCTGCTTTTCCACATTATTGGTTGAAGAGAATTTTTTTTCACTACAGTTTTGATAGGAAGAATTCTGGTGAAGAACTCCATTTGTGTTCTGAACTGAATACTATGAGCTCTGTAGGTATTTAATGAGTTGTAATTCTAATGAAATTATTGGAAACGTGATGTTTGGCTGTAGGAGTCTTAAGTTGCAATTCCTTGTCATTAACATGCCATGTTTCTTCTTGGCTGCATTGCTCTGAACTGCCACATCTAATTTCTTCCTAGAAGTGCAGACTTTGCTCGCATTATGGAGGAAGGCTATGAACTTGACCTCACTTACATCACAGAGCGGATTATTGCTGTATCCTTCCCTGCTGGCTGTTCTGAGGAAACTTACCTCCATAATCTACAAGAAGTAACACGAATGCTCAAATCCAAACATGGTGATAATTACTTGGTAAGTGTAAGATCAGCTGTTTGTGACACATCTTCTTTTGTCATGCAGGAAGAATACTTTATGTCCACATAAACCATTATAAACTAGAAGTCACTCTTTGGTCCATTTTAACAGCCTCATAAGCAAGTGTAAGATTTTCAGTAGTGTTTTAAGCTGTCAGATGTTGAAAATACTTTTTTTTTTGCTGGGGCAGTGCAGTCTCTGTGGTGGTAACACAGTCAGATGCCCAAGAATAATTGCACTGACAATTTTTGTTGTACAAAGCGTGTTCTTAAGAGATACAGACCCTACAATGTGGAGTGTGTTGTTCTTTTGTAGCAGTGAGCTACATCTGGGTTCTTGGTGGATATCTGGATAGTCTCTCACTGTCATGTCTTCACTTGTGAAGGCAGCATGTAAAAGTAGGGTTGCTGTTGATGTGTTCTGTCCAGCTTGTTTCAGGTGCATTTTTCATGCCATTTAGTTTTCTATAGGATAACAAGCAAATGTGTAGTGAGTTCCATGTTTATTTTTTTTTAATGTTGACAACAAGCTGTTAATCTCTGGTGCTGTTTTCTGGCTAGTGCCCTGGCATATATATGGTCTCAGCTTGTTCTATGAAGGTGAATTAAAACAAGGCCAATATTTTATTTACTTTTTTTGTTGTGCTGTCTTTTTAGGTAGTGTGTGTAAACTGTTAGAATTAAGTCCATGACTTCAGGAACATGAACTTTACTCACAGTAGAAATTAGTTACTGGAGAGATTCTACTAATGATTTAAACACATTATCTCACAAACTGGGATGTCACAGGTGCATGATGGACAAGACTGAACTTGTGATGTGAACTGGTGTCCTCAGCATGCTGCCTTGGTGCCCTTGGCATCCTTTCCATCAGGCACTGTATAAGGCACACAATAGTAATAGTTTGAAGGCGACCTGTGTGTAAAGCTTTATAGGTTGAAATTCACTTGTTCTCTGGCCATTTCCATGCAATAACAGCATAAGTTTGTAGTCTCTCCAGTTAAATCTCTCTTAATACTTGTTTGTATTTCAATAATCTGATATATGATAAATCTGGTTTAGTGTCTGAGAAGGATTGTAGTGTCTGTCTCTCATAGGGATTATAGTCAGTTTCTCTTGCAAAGCTGAGATTTAAAAAAACCTCTTGTTTAGTTTTGTTCTATTTATCAATTTGTTTTCTAATGGGTACTTTGGAAATCAACTGTCTAGATAAAAAGAAAGCTTGATGCCATCTACTCCAAATGTGTTTCTGCAAATTTGCAAGATAACCTGATGAAACTTGAGCTTGTTTTTAAACTACCTTTTGTTTCTCATGTTTTGAATATCTCTTCAAGATATTGAAGAGATGTTCATGTCTCTCAAGAGGCATATGTGTATCAGCAAGGAAAAAAAACCCCAAAAGCTCCACAAAATGGTATGCAAGTCAGCAGTCTTGCTGAAGTTGATGGGAACAATTCTACTGTTGTATTGGATCAGGATCTCAGCTACCAGAACATACACTACAAATCAGCATTTGTCATTTTTTATCTAATTGTTTTCCTTTCACTGTAGTGAAAGGAGTGACCACATTGTTTCCAGATTGAATCTGTTATGAAGAGTATGAAAACAAGCCCTTAAGTATCTAATTTTCTCTAACAGTAGAGGATTATGCTTTGACAGTGTGAGACCAGAGTCCTTTAGGGAGAGATAAAAGCCTGAAAAAAATAAAGATAGTCCACAGTAAATTTTTTCTTTGATTTGACATCCTAAAAAACCATATTCCCTGTAGGCATTGGTTCCCAGAAGAAATGGGACTTTTCCAACAGATGAAAATTAGAAGCTGAGGTTAATGCTCCTCTTTCTTGTACCAGAATGTAAGTAGACCTAGGATATGCCAGAAAGGGACCAAGGAGGATTCAGTTAATCTTCTACTGTGTCATGGTTTAATTCCAACCAGTAACTTGGCCCCACAGAGCTGCTCACTTGCTTCCCCACCAGTAGAATGGGGGAGGGAATCGGAAGAGTAAAAGTGAGAGAATAAGTAAGATGAGCTTAATAGGTTAAACAAAAGCTTTACGCACAAGCAAAAGCAAAACAAGGAATTATTAATTGCTTTCTGTGGGCAGGCAGATGCTCAACCATCCTCAGGACAGCCAGGCTTCATAATGCAGAATGGGAAGGCAAGCACCACCACTCTGTCATCACTCCCTCCTTCCTTAGGGTTATATGCTGAGCATGTTATATGGTATTGAAAATCCCATTGGTCAGTTGGGGTCACCTGTCTTGGCTGTATCCTTTCTGAGCTTCGTATGCATCCCAGCCCACTCACTGGTGGGCTGGTGTGAAGGCTCTTGAAAAGACAAAAATGTCTTGAAAAAGAAAAGCTCTTGACACTGTGTAAGCACTGGTCAACAATAATGAAAACATCCCCGATTTATCAGCACCATTTTCAACACAAATCCAAAACACAGCCACATATGAGCTGCTGTGAAGACAATTAACTCTACCCCAGCCAAGAAAACACACAGTGGCATCTATTTATACCATATACAGTAATTTCACGATTATAAGCCGCACCATTTTGACTAAAGTTTTGATCCTAACCTGGAAGTACGGCTAGTAATCTGGAGCGGCCAATATACGGAAATTTCAGAAGTTTGCCAACTCAGAAATGCAAGCTTGCAGCAGCCCTGAGCCGAGCCGGAGCCTGCCAGGCCCCCGCTTCCTGGCGGCTGGGGATGCCGCTCTACCG
Organism: Turdus rufiventris; assembly: GCA_013186435.1. Lineage (NCBI taxonomy): Eukaryota > Metazoa > Chordata > Aves > Passeriformes > Turdidae > Turdus > Turdus rufiventris. The sequence goes on from PYHW01009642.1 coordinate 2,186,593, forward strand.
CTTCCTGGCGGCAGTGGCCGGGGATGCTGCTCCCCCGCTTCCTGGTGGCCGCCCCGAGCGGGGCCAAGCCAGTAAACCCTGTGATCCCACGATTCTGTTACTAATTGGCAACTTTGTGAAAGTTGCACACGGATCCTCGCTGCAAACGAAAGTGCGGCTTGTAATCTGGTGCGGCTTATATGGACAAAGACCTAAACGTTGTTGATGCCTAGAGGTGCGGCTTATAATCAGGTGCGGCTTGTAATCGTGAAATTACTGTACTTCTCTTAAAAGGCTTCTGTGATGTCTTGCTTTGTTGTATGTGAAATGTTGGTTCCTGTACCTTTTGGTCTATATTCTGTGCTGTTGAGATTCCTGGAGTATCTCCATGTAATTACTGTAGCTTGACAGAGATGTGGATGCAACAGCATCTTTGAGTTTGGTGTCTGACCCAGCAGTAACAAATACCCGTCATGAACAGGACTGTATCCTGACACACAAGAATTTTAAATTTTTAAGTATAAATACAGTAAGAAAGATTAATAAAAAGGTTTTTGTCAAATAACACTTATTTTCCTGTGGAAAATTTTAGGTAATTGATTTCTTAATATAGATTTAGCACTTATTTGAAGAATTCTGTAGTGAGATCTGTATTGAGAACTGTACCTCTGTGTTAATTTGTTTTCCAATTATGAAAGCTAATGGAAATGACAAAAAAAACTTGTGTCATTTGTAGAAGACAGTGTTCATTTAATTTCAGTTTTACTATTGGTATTTCAGGAAGGATAAGTACAGTACTGTAGTTGCTTTAACCTGTTCAGTTTTTGGCTTCTTTGCTTAAGACAGCTGATGAAAGTGCTGGTTAATGCAAAAGGGTAATATTTTGGAAGAGTGTTACAATTTAGAAAATTGTCCTTGGAAAGTAAAAAACTTTATAATGAACTTGTCTCATGTTTACTCTTTCTCATACTTATGACCTGTTTGTTCCATTCTCTCAGTGTAATTAATGAGACTTTTTCAATTATTATGCCATCTGTACATAACTCAAGATGTGAAATAGCCACATGGTGGAATCTGCCTTATGAGCATTGTTTCAGTTCTTGAGTAATGGTATTTCAGCTTTTTGTTATTGATTGATACCAATTTAAGGCACTTTCTAATGAAAAAATCAATTACAGTAATTTCACGACTATAAGGCATACCCTTTTGACTAAAACTTTGGCCCAAACCCAGAAGTGCGCTTTATAGTCCAGTGCGCCTTATATAATGGACAAAGTTCAGAAATTTACCAACCTGGAAGTGTGAGCCACGAACTGTGGGGGGAGCCAGCAGGGCTGCGGCAGCTGGGTGGAGGTAGGGCCACAGTGCCATGGCAGCCGGGTGGAGGCGGGCCCGAGGGACTGTGGTGCCACGGCTGCTGGGTGCAGGCGGGCCCGCAGTACTGTGGCAGCCGGGTGGAGGCGGGTCTGTGGGGCCACGGTGCCATGGCAGCTGGGTGAAGGCGGGTCCAGGGCCCCGTGGCTGTTGGGTACAGGCGGGCCCGCAGGGCCACAGTGCCGCAGCTGCTGGGTGGAGGCGCGGCCATAACCAGCAGTCGCGCAGGGGAAGCTGGGGACGGATCCTCGCTGCAAAGAAAAAGTGCGCCTTATAGTCCGGTACACCTTATATAATGTACAAAGTTGCGAAATTTGCCAACTCCTGGAGGTGCGCCTTATGGTCGTGAAATTACTGTACTCTTGAACAGGCTACTTTTTTTTTCATTTTGAAGTCTGTCTCTTCATTTTTTCCTTATTAAGCACTGAGTGGAGGGTAACTTGTATTTAGTGGGTTAACAGAAGAGTTGGAAGATCTCTTAGGTTAAGCTATAGTTAAATAGGTGTGTCATATCTTCTCTGCAATTTTTGACAGACCAATACTTTCTTGTCAGGCATGCAAATTCAAATATTTAACACTGTACCACCCTCCCAGACTTCTCATTGTTAATTTCTATGCTCTGCATTATGTTGCATGGTAGCCAGGTCTCTCAGTACCTCTGACTCAAAGCCGTGTGAAATAAATAAGATGTAGCAGAATTTTAATTGTCCTTTTTCAAAATGTGCATTTAAGTTCAGCTTTAGTTTTATTGTAAAATAACTGAATATATAAAATACATTCTCTAGTGCTACCTGATGTCAAATGTTAATTTAGTTTAGTAGAACAGTGGGCAAACCTGAAGCCATATCATTGTAGTTTCTTTTAATTTTTATGTTTCAAGTACAACTATTTGCTACATAAGTGATAGAGTCTTGATATTAATACTTTGTTCTTTCTTTCTGAACAGGTATTAAACCTCTCTGAGAAGAGGTATGACCTTGCCAAGCTTAACCCAAAGGTATCAATTGACTTCCATAATATAGCTTTATAGTGTTAAACATAACTTAAATGGACTGATAAGCCCTAAAACTATGCAAATGTTGATATACAGAGTAAGAGAAGTAGATTTAGAAGATACTAGAAAACCCCACATGCATCCCTTTTCATTTTTTCTCAGGTTTTGTGTCTATTTAAAAGGTGTTTTACACAGCTATTCCTGTTGTTTTCTTAGACTTTACACACAGGACCAGAAGCCTCTTGTGTTTTCTGAAAAACTTCTGTTGGGTGATACAAATTTTACGTAGAGCATACTTTATTTTATGCAGTCACAGGATACTGGGATTATATACTGTAATGTACAGTCAGCTGAAGCTAGTGAACTCCATTCAAATAAGGATTTCCCTTTTGTACTATCTTTGAGTAGTTGCTTCTCTGCGCAATAGAGACATAAGGAATGTCAGAATGATTGATGTCTGACTCTTCTTCCTTCTCACCAATTGATGTGTTTGTTGTAAGAAATGGTGTGCAGGTACACCAGTATCTGTTATAAGGCCAGACAGAGTAGCACATATGTGTATTTACAGCAGTAGATTTACAGAGATAAGCTACCTGAGGAAAGTACTAAAACCTCTCTTAATTTTAACTTTTTGCATGCTTTATTGATCATGAAGGATGGGATTTTTAATATTAGGCTTATGTTGAATGCGTAATATGTATGTATTGCATATGTTTTGTAAGTAAATATGCATATAATAAAAATAGGTTTAGTAAACTGTATTATGTAGTGAATAGAAAATATGAACAACATTTTGACATGCTGTAACCATGTTGCACATGAAGGAAATAAATTGAAAATAAAATGAAAGCCATCAAAAAATCATTCTTTGTTCTAATTATGATTGTATTTACTGTTTTAAAATACCAGAATTTCTAACTGGAAAGTCTTTTGAGAAATCAAGACCTTCAGAATGTCACTTTGAAGTGGTTGGTGAGATTAGGATGGGGTGAGGAGGAGGAAGTTTTTTGTTTATTTGTTTTTATAAAAGTGCTAGTATCTTAAAAACCAACAAATTCCCTCTTCTACTTAGGAGACCTGTAAGCGTCATGACAATTGAATTGCATGACTATCTGAGAGGGAAAAGTTGTGGAGACTTTCAACCATGACAATTATTTGAATCCAGATTTTAGTATGTGATACTAGGATCAAGGTGTCTCTTGTAAATGTTACTTGTTTAATTGCAGATTATGGATGTGGGATGGCCTGATCTCCATGCTCCACTTCTTGATAAGGTGTGCACCATCTGCAAGGCTATGGAATCCTGGCTGGACAATGATCCTCAACATGTGGTGGTGATCCATTGCAGAGTAAGTGCAGTGGATGAGTTTGTACTAGTTTTCAAAAACCTTGTCCTTTCCTCTTCTCATCTTAAAAAATAAAAAGTTAGATATGTTTTCAGTGTTGGCAACAGTGTGCCAAATGTTCTGTTGATGCAAGCTTAAATCCTTTGACCTTTTAGGCTTGTTAAAGATTTCTTTCTTATGACTAAAATCCTAGCTTTTGTTTCAGGTATAGTATAAATCAATGTTACTTCATCATTCCAAGGTCATGGTTCTGTAAATGGATTTAGAGGCTTCGGGTTTTTCCAGCTTGATGGAAAACTCTCCATGTTCCATGACACTAATGAATTTTATTGCTGGATAAGGATGGGCACTGTATCACAGATCATCTCTGTAGATTGTGTATGGTTGTAGGAAATAAGGTAATTTAAGACCTTCTGGATGCTTTTGAAAGGTTTTAATAGACAGCATTATTGCAGTGCCTTAGAGCAAAGCCACCAGTGTGCTGTGTTGGTTCTTCCTGCTTCCTCACAATGAACAGAAATAAAGAAAAACCTCAGTTAAATTTGCATAAAATGAATTCAGGACTGGGTTGGTAGCTGCGCTTGTGACACTTGATGCAAACCTATCTCTGTGTCACTGGAAGATGTTACTCTAAACTAAATGATGGTGATAATGGGATGGAAACTTCTTTTCAAGTCAAGTTGCATAGTCTCTAGTCCCAAATTTCTTCCAGGCAGAATGTCATTATTGTATGAAGTACGTGAAATCTTACTAGTTGCAAGAATGCAGCCAGGAGAACGGCCCATACATGGGGCAAAAGAAAAGGGAATGAAGTATTTCTAGGTACACAATCATATACAAAATGATAATGCGTATTCTTGATTAATGCCTAATATAGGTTTTCAGCCACAGATAGACACAGCATATTGGCTGAGAGACTGAAATTATTTTGAAATCTGTGAGAATTACGTGTTAATAATTGCTTGTTAAATTTTTAACAAGCATAAATTTGAAAAATTTGCATTCGTCATGTAAATTACAGTAATTTCATGACCATAAGGTGCACAGGACTATAAGGCGCACCTCTAGGAGCTGGCAAATTTCGCAACTTTGTACATTATATAAGGCGCACCGGACTATAGGGCGCACTTTTTTTTTTGCAGCGAGGATCTGCCCCCAGCTCCCCCCACACAGTTGCTGGCCGAGGCCCCGCCTCCACCCAGCAGCCATGGGGCCCTACAGGCCCTCCTGTACCCAGCAGGAGGGGCGCCGCGGGCCCCCGGGCCTGCCTCCACCCGGCTGCCATGGCACTGTGGCCCCACGGGCCCTCCTCCACTCAGCTGCTGCGCCCCCGCAGCCCCACCTCCACTCGTCTGCCACGGCACCGCCTCCATCCGGCTGTCATGGCACAGTGTCCCCGCCTCCACCCAGAAGCCCCAGCCCCGCAGGCACCTGGAAGCCCTGGCGCCATGCCCCTGCAGGCACCCAGCAGCCCCAGCCCCGCAGGCACCTGCCAACCGCAGCAGCCCTGGCCCCGCAGGCACCCGGCAGCCACGACAGCCCCGGCCCTGCAGGCACCCGGCAGCCCCAGCTCCGCGGCCCTGCAGGCAGGCACTCAGCAGCCGTGGCAGCCCCGGCTTCGCAGGCACCCAGCAGTCCTGGCCCCACAGCCCCACCTCCACCTGGCAGCCGTGGCCCTTCTGGTTTCCCCCGCGGCTTGCAGCTCACACTTCCAGGTTGGCAAATTTCCGAACTTTGTCCATTATATAAGGCGCAACGGACTATAAGGCGCACTTCTGAGTTCAGGTGAAAATTTTAGTCAAAAGGGTGCGCCTTATAGTCATGAAATTACTGTATTTAAAAATACATTTAAAAAATTATCCATAGAATATCAGTTAGTATAAATCTCAAGTATTGGGGAGGTAAGAATGAAAACCTGCCAGACAGGCCTATTCTTTCTAAAATAAGTACTTTATAGCATTTCATCCTGGGAATTGAAACATTGTCTAGACTTGTTGTGAGCAATCTCTGGAAAAATAATACAAAATTAGGAGTCGTTTGAAATTTTTTTTTCCCAGTTAATTCTTCTTAATTGCTAAGATTTGACAGGCATGCACATAGAAATCCTACTTAGTGTTTTTTTTATGGCATTCGTCAGCCAGCTTGCATTGACAGATAAGCTGCTGCCCATTATTTCGACTGTCCATCAACACAGGGTGCATGAGCAAAAGGACTCTAAATCTCTTGCCTTCAAATTGTATTTAGTATGGGTCTTAAATAAAATAATGCCCAATAATGTAATACATAATATAAGTTATCATTCCCTTTTTCCTAATACAGGGAGGAAAAGGAAGGATAGGTGTTGTCATATCATCGTATATGCACTTTACCAATGTTTCTGCAAGGTAAGTGTGAATAATGCATGTTGTGAGGTTTTTTTACAATAAACATTGGGAAAAATGCCTTTTAGTTGATTATTGTCTGTTAGCTTACTGTTTGTCAGGTTTTCTTCTCAAAGAGTTTTGTAGCATGTCTTTCTTAACAGTCTGCTTTCATTATAGTTTTCCTGTAATCCTGCTTCCAGCAGGAGACTGGATTAGGTCCCTTTGAAACTGAGATTTTATTGATTTGCAGAAAACTTTTCTAAAGGATGTTTTCAGATGAATGGTAGAATATGCAAGAAACCATTTTTATGTAATGATATTATCTTTATTCTGTTAAACCTATCTATTTGCCACATGCTTCAAGTGGCCTCTTGAATTGGTGAGAAATTATTCCTTAAGTACTTAAGGAAAACTGTTATTAGAATCTGGAAACAGTGTTTGAACAGGGAATTCCTAGACATGGATCCAAGTGCAGAATGAAGTATAAGAAATAATCTAGACTTTATTTTGCAGTAATTTTGAACAGCAGGTGTCTGATTACTTGGATTTAATTGTTTCTTTTGGAGTGCTCAAATCATGGAATGACAATTTGCAATTTATATTAAAAAAAGATACGATTTGGTAAATGGTCTCAAAAAGAATGAAATGCATTTTGGAGATTTTTGTTGGATTTCTAATCACATTGTTTTCCCTTGTTTTTTTTTTCTTTTTTTTAAAATTCATATACATACGTAAATGTAATAAAATAAGAATACACTCTAAATGCCATGGTTAAATCAAATTTGGTTCTGAATTCACAACAGCCTGTCAGTAATAGATTTGATCCACTACTGTAGTTGATGGAGTCTTGAATCACTGGAGGTTGATAGTAATTTACTCATGGATGTCAGTCAAACTAGAACACTGGAAAATAACCTGTGTTCATTGGTATAAACCAAATTTATAAGTAATTGTGGACCAAGAAACAGCATTGCGTACACCAATAGGTGCTGAAAAATCACTTGCTTCAGTGATTGTCACAATTTCATATTTTGTGAAGGATTGTAAATGACAAAAACTGTCAAGTGAGGGTAGTACAGTTGTTGTGGTGTGAATTCAGTGTTGCAGTATTCTGTTGTCCTTAAAGGTGGTACCTGGCTATAAATACATTTTAATAACACCATTAAAGTCATATTCAGGCATTGTTCTGTTAAGCCCAGCAATGAAAGGTATCACCTATTACCCCCAAACAAATTCAGGATTCCTCCCATGAAGTTGCAGGAGAGGAGTGAGTTTGGAAGCTCTCCTTAACCTTCAGGATATCTGGCAACTGCTATCCAAACATAACTTTTCTGTGTAAGAATGAGGTTGGGGGTTTCCCATCTAGGATTTGTATACCCCTAGCATTATCAAGACTTGAAAATGGTAACCTTACAGAAGCAGAAATTATTGCAGGTGCTGCTGTTAAGAGTGCCATCTATTGTGTCTGAAATGGTACTTAGATGAAGATGTTCACACTAAAGAAAGTTCTGAATTGTCAGCATGTATAGGTGTCCTGGTTGTGGCCAGGACAAGGGTTAATTTTTTCAGCATGCTTGAGGAGGGAGTGTGGCGAGTCCCCTGAGGTTATTCTATGCCACCTCATGTCATTGCTGGGGTACGGGGAAGGAGATTGTTCATGGGAGAAGGGGTCCCTTCTGGTGGAGAAAGTGTGGCAGAGAGAGCCATTCATCGTTGTTGTTGGGGGTTTCCACAGTGAGCAATAATAATGTTTCCTTTCTTCTACCCTCTGTCATTAGTGTTGTTGTTACTGTTCATTTTCTTATCTCATGCCTGCATCCAGTAAATTGTTCTCATTCAAAGATCAAAACCCATGATCTTTGCCTTTGTGCCTCCAATTCTCCTCTCCATCCCGCTGCAGGGGAAGGGGAGAGCAGGGAGAGAGCAAGCAGCAATGTGGTTTGGAGAGCATTAGTTGGAGCACTACATTAGGGAATTCCATTTCTGAACCATGGCAACATGCCAAAAAAATCTAGGCTTAGTGAAATCCTGTGAATTTAGGCTTAGCACCTCTGCTGTAAGGACTGGCTAAGGATTAGGGTTGGGGTTGTTTAGTCTGAAAGAAGAGTAGGCTCCAAGGAGACCTTCTTTCTGGTGGTTCTCCAGTACCTAAAGGAGGCCCACAAGATGGGTGGAGTGGGACTTTTTCAAAGTAAGACAGTGATTGGACAAGGGGGGAATGGCTGTAGACTGAAGGAGGGTAGATTTTGATTAGATATTAAATATAAAGAATAAATTCTTTACTGTTAGAGTGGTGAGACACTGGAACAGGTTGTCAAGGGAAGCTGCATTTCTGGAAGTGCTCAAGGCCAGGGTGGATGGGTCCTTGAATAACGTGGTCTGGTGACAGATGTCCTGCCCATGGCAGGAGACTTGGAACAAGTTGATCTTTAAGGTTGTTTCCAAGCTAAACCGTTCTATGATTCTATGAAAAATCCTTATTGATGCCGCCCCCTTTTACTTATATGTTCTAATATCAAATTTTCTCATTTAGGAAGGAATAATGTGTCATCAAATTTAATGAGGTCAAACAGCTCTGCAATTGTTGATAAACTCTATTTTAACTAGCAAAGTGCTAGCAGTTTTAGGCCAGTTAGGAATGGGCTGCCTAAATTCTGGATGGCAGTGTGGGTGAAGTTGTATGAAAATATGATGGATTGGATGAAAAAGAGCTTTTGGTCAAGAATATTTGATGTACACACTATGTAATTTTGAAGAAAATGCTTGACTTTAGTAGCCTGATCCCGCGCCCTGTGAACACAATTGGCATCTTCTGATTAATTTTTGAGAAGGCATAAATTTCATTTTTATCCTTATATGCATAAATGTACTTTGCACAGTTTTTTTTTTTTTCTTCTGAACTCATTTAAGTTGAACTAGTGATGGAATTTAAAAGTTTTGATTCTGGTGTGTTTTTATATTTTGGAACTTCCAGATTTTTTATGTTCTGGTGTAAATTAAAACTGTGAACTACATCTGTTATGAGACACGTTGTTTTTATCTGGAATAGATATAAAAGAATCATCACAGCATGTTACTTGGCATATGTGATTAACAGCATTCTTACTGATTTTTGGCACTTATTTTTCTTTTTTTCTGTAGCTTCTTGCCTTCTTCACCTGAAAAAGACCCACATAAGAGCCATTCTAGATAGAGAATAGAAGAAAATGTATTTTTTGGAATATGTTGCTCCTTGATTGTGTGTTTTAAGTTTGTGGTTGTTTGTGTTTGATGTAAAATAGTTAGTTTTCAAAGACAGTCTCTTCCTTGATGGCTCAGGGTACAGGAAACAAAGGCTGAATGAATTATTGTCTACTTAAATGAACTTCTATCTGGTACTCCACTTCTTTCTGAAAAATAAAATAAATTTTATTTTATAGAGAGAACTCCCTAGTAGCACATTCAAGAAATTATGGCGAATATCCTCCTTTGGGAGCCTGAGCTGTTTGGTTTTGCCGAAGTTTTTTCCATTCTGATTTCAATGTATTCATGTAGGAAGTATGCAATTCAGTTAATTGAATAAGGAAGTAGGTGCTTTGCTCAGGAAGGAAACTATCTTAAGGTGTTGAATGAGAAGGTGTCAGTGGAATAAACATCTTTGTCCACAATGTCCAAATTACTAGTTGCTAGTTAGGTGCTTCTTTTTTTTAATTTTTCTTTACTTCCCTCCTTTTTTTCTTCCAAATATTTTTGCATATTTCAAGCAGTAATCTGTTGAATTTTCAAGATAACACTGAAGCAGAATAACATGTGTCTCTTTCTTGACAGTGCTGATCAGGCTCTAGACAGATTTGCTATGAAGAAATTCTTTGATGATAAAGTTTCAGCTTTAATGCAGCCATCCCAAAGAAGGTATTCAATTTGTTTCTAATTTATATTGGTAGGAAATGTCATCATTACTTTCTGCTCTCATCCCTTACTCCCTCCCCAGATATGTGAAGGCTATTTCCAGAAGATCTTCCAGTGCTTCCTGAATTCTCAGCACTTTATTTTATATTAATATTCCTTGATTGATGAGATCTCTCCTTCAGTTCCTTCATGTGGTCCCAGATAGACGAGACTTTTATACCACAGTGTTGTCTAAATGGGTTCTTACTGCATTGTTTGTTAACAAAGAGATGTCACAATCTGGATTGTTCCAGGATAGCAATAAACTCACTTTTCTGTGACATAAAGATGAGTATGGAAAGTGTGCTGATTAGTGTGCAATAAAGATCTTTTTGCTACTTGTTTAGAGGATCTGCAGATTATGCGCTTGTCCCATGTCCATGCCATAAAGTGTTTGTCAAATCAATATTCATTATCTTTATCTGGATGTGTTACATTTCCACTCTGCCTGTATGACAAAGGTTGAGTTAGAATTCCAAGTAATAAACACTTTGGGAAGTGACTAGTTCTATGATTCACTCCCTCCCTTGTTCTGATGAAGGATTCAGTACCAAAGGAGACTGTTTATTTTTTTTTTTTGTCTTAATTCATGTGTATGCAATAGGTTGTTTTGAAGTAGTTTAAAGTATAAGAGTTTGCTAGTAATTCAAACAGAAAACTCAGTAGTAGTGTAAGGTGTTTGGTTCTGTTAATCTCTAAATAAAAATTTACTAGTTACTTTTTTAACCCAATAGGTGACATGCACAGCTCCTTTTAACTTGAAAAATAGTAATGCAACATTCCATTAGACTTGAAAAACCTTTCATGAGTAGAAGTTCACTGCCCTTTTTTGTTTCAGTTTCATGCTTGCATATATGTGTATTGCATTTCAATAATAAGGATTTGAGAATGCTGCCTACCAGACAGAGAAGTGTGAATCATAGCAGCAAAAACAAAGCAATATTGGTAATTTTCCCATCCAGAAGCCCTAGGCAGCAGGCATATTTCAGTGAGAGCCAGGAAACCCCCACAACAGCCTGTGAACTGTGCATCAGGGCAGTTTTTCCAACCATGTTGACAGGAAACTTCAGTAGCTACTAACTTAAGTGAACTGTATGTAAGCCCTAGAGCTAGACATAACTGTCTTAATATTTGTGGATAATTTTATACTCCTTTGTTCCCATTCTGATCAGTCAGTGGCCTTTTAATATGCTTCTTCTCTGAAACCATTGCTGGGAAATTAATTAGTAATATTCTTGTTGAAACCCAGTTGATGTATAAATGGGTGTAATTTAAGTGGATCTCAAAATTGTAAAATATGAAAATACACCCGTTTTTCACATTTTGAAACCTTTTCTCCACTAAATCTTGTCCAGATAAAAATAAATAGCGGCCATTAAGTCACTTAGCTTTTCTCTATTGCTAGTTGGGTACTGTAACAATGATCTGCAACAGATCAACAGATCTATCTTGAATCCATTATCAGATAAGATGGTGAAGATTTGTCCGAGTGAGAAATGCAGATAGAGACCTTTCATATGGAAAAAAAACTTTTCATAAAGCTTCAGGATAAATCTTTGAACACTCTTCTCTAAAATAAAGCAACTGTGTGTAGACCCCTTAAGTGCACTGCCTTGAGGAAGATTTTCAAAAGTTCACTCAAATTTTTGTAATGATTAAAGCTGGTAGAGAGAAAATGTTCACAATGATATGAATAAACTACAATAATTTCACTATTACAAGCCGCACTGACTATAAGCCGCATCTCCGGGTGTCGGCAACATTTCGTTCTTTGTCCACGCATAAACTGCACCTGATTATAAGCCGCGAGGACCCGCGTGCAACAAAGTTGCCAGTTAGTAAAGGAATCGTGGGATCACGGGGTTTACTGGCTCAGCTCGGGGCTGGGAGGGCTCGGCCCGCTTGGGGCTGCTGACAGGGCCAGGTGGCCCAGCTCGGCGCTGCCGCTTGACGGGGCTGCTCGGGGCTGGCTGCCGCTCCTGCTGGGCTTGCTTGCCCCAGCCCGGCGCTGCCCTGCGGTGGCAGGGGGGGCATGAAGCCCGCTGGCACCCACAGCGGCGGTGGTATGCGGGGAAGGAGCCCCCCTTGCTCCCACGGTGGCAGGTGGGGAAGGAGTCTCCCTGCTCCTGCGGCAGCAGGCGGGGGCAGGAGCCCACCTGTTCCCGCGGTGCCAATGGGAGGTGGGCACGGAGCCCCCCGCCTCCCCCCTGGGCCACAGGGCCAGCAGGAGGGAGCCCTCGCCTCCCCCCTGAGCTGCAGGGATGGCAGCATGGAGCCCCCCTCCTCTCCCCCGGACTGTGCTGCCTGAAGGAGGGAGCTCCCCTGCCTCCCCCCCAGCACTGCCAGCATGGAGCCCACCTTCACCCACTGCGCAACAGAGGAACCAATTTATAACAAACGCGCAATCCCAGGTTTTACTGGCAGGTGCTCGGCTCGGAACCCTGGCTGGCACTTCTGGGGTTGGAAATTTCTGAACTTTTTTAATATATTAGCTGCTCCTGAGTGTAAGCCACATTTCTGGGGTGGGAGCAAAATTTTAGTCAAAATGGTGCAGCTTATAATCGTGAAATTACTGCAATTTATGAAAGTCATGAAAGGTCATTGACAAAACATTTTAACACATTGTTTTTTTGTCACATTAGGTATGTTAGTTTGTAAAATTTATGATTTTGATGTACCAAATCCTTTCAGAAAGACTGAAGGAGAAAGCAAATAAAATGTTGCCTTTTCTTAACATTTAAAATAAGCTGAGTTTTGCAAGCTCTCTGTAAAATGAAACCTATTTTAAACTACAACCCCCTTTTTGGGGTAGTAAAGCTGTTGTTGCTTGTCATGATCTCCTTAGCTGTCATGTTACCAGGAGTTCAGTTAATGCGATCTGTGCATAAAGATGAAAAAGAGGTGATTTTCCTCTATACATTCCTGAGAATAAAGTTAAAGGAAGGTCTTCTCATAGGCATGGAAGAAAAAGGGACTCAAAGTCATTTGCTCATGAGCTTATGGTCAAACCACATATTAAATCACAGAAATAGAATAATTTTCACATTGCTATAGTAGTTCTCCTCTTGTTTTGTGCTGAATGAGATCACTTCTCATTATGAAGATGTTATATTGACTGCATTGCCCTTAATGTTGAGATTCCTGACAAGGGCACTTCTTGCTCTTTTTTTAGTGAAGATAACTTCACTGTAAATTGGATAGGACCCATATCATGCTGCTGTGAAAGACATTTAAGACTACAGTTATAACTAGAAATGTGTGCCAAAACAATTGACTTTACTGTCTCTTCTGCTTAGTTTCTTACTTGGAGTAGTAATGTAAATAACTAAAATAAAGATATCAACAATAGCAATGTAGCATCCATGGAATTTAATACAGTGGTAAATTTAAGTGTCATTTCATGCTGTTTTTTGATTATTTTGGAGTTATGTACACAGTGCTATTCATTACCCATAATCTGGAAATACCATTGTGTAAATAATGTATTTCCCTGGTATTAGTGGTTTTATATAATTCAGATAAACATTTTGTTTTCAGATATGTGCAGTTCTTAAGTGGCCTTCTATCTGGATCTGTGAAAATGAATGCAACCCCTCTTTTCGTGCACTATGTTATCCTTCATGGCATCCCAAACTTTGATGCTGGGGGAGGTAAATTACCTAATTTTTCCTATTCAGGTGTAAGATCAAAGTCTTGTGTCATTTTGGAAATTTCTAGAAAGCCTGCATGAATGTCAAAATAGAATTAATATCTTCTCGATATCCATCCATCTAAATATTCCCAATAAAGTAACCAGAAGACAAGCATTCTATGAGTAAAAACTGGAGCAGGTGAAATCAATGTCTTGTTCTTTGTTAGATGAATAGTTGATGCTATTCATGTCTGCCTATCTCTGAACAGTTGTAGTCCCTGTAACTGCAAAGGATCTGAGAACCTGCTCAGGTTTCACAGTCATTTCCTCTTTGTTTTGGGAAATGATCATAAATTTCTGTTTTGAGATTGGATTTTGTGTGGAAAAGTGGGTAGAGTGTATTTATATAATTACACATAATCATTCAGTTTGGAAAAGGACCTCTAAGTTCATTGAGACTAGCCTTTGACCCATCATCACTTTGTCAACTAGAGTGCACTAAGTGCCAAGTCCAGTCATTTCTTGAACACCTACAGGGATAGTGACTCTACCACCTCCCTGGGCATTCCATTCCAAAGTTTAACAACCCTTTCAGTGAAAATATTCTTCCTGCTGTCCAAAAGGAACCTTCTCTGCACGGCTTGAGGGAGGCTGTGTCCTCATATCGTATCATTAGTTGCCCAGGAGAAGAGCCTGACTCCCACCTTGCTACAGCTTCTTTCAGACAGTTATAGGGAGTGATGAGGTCTCCCTGAGCCTCCTTTTCTCCAGGTTAAACAACCAGCTCCTTCAGCCTCTCCTCATAGGACATGTGTGGAGACTCTTCACCAGCTCCCTTGACCTTTTCTGGATACACTACCGTACTTCAGTGTCTTTCTTGAAGTGAGTGGCCCAGAACTGAACAGAGTAGTCAAGGTGTGGCCTCACCAGTGCTACTAACGTGGCTTGCTATCCTAAGTGGCTTTAAAATTAAAATGATAAAATGAGAAGATGTGCTAGAGCACAGTAAAAGAATCCAACTTTTATGGTTGGACTTGATGAACTTAGAGGTCTTAATGATTCATGATTCTATAACAGTTTTGTGTTGCTGCATTGTTATTACCTGAAGGTTAAATAACACCGGTCTTTTGCAATACAATCAGCATGAATTTGCAATTATTATATTGTCATTGTTGTTTAGTCTGATTTTATTTCTAAAATAACTGCTTTAATAAAGTTAGGGTATTGTTTGTTGTAGGTTGAAATTTAAGGGCCTTATTAATTTTGAAACAAAACTGAAGATCAAATAAATTGTTTATTTTGAAAACGTTTTTATTTTTGTATTGAGTGTTTGTTTTCTTTTAGCCATTGTCATTCTTCCTTTAATAGTTTTGTTTTCTTGCAGGAATTGTTTCCTTCCTTAGTAGAATCCTTTAAAGTCCCTCCCTATTGAAATCTGAACTAGTCTGCAATACAATAGAATACCTTTTAGCCAATTTTGCTTTGAAGGGTATTTTGACAGTCCAGCGTTGCCACTTGTGTGCTGTTTTTCTCATTGTGGATATGCATGAACCTCCCTAGTTGTAATTGCTTTCCTGTATCTGAATGTTATAAAACACCCTTTTTTGTTGGCTTCTTTTCAGCTTGTCGGCCTTTCTTGAAGTTATACCAGGCTATGCAACCAGTTTATACATCTGGAATATAGTAAGTTGTAAGCATTTTCCATTATGTTTGAATTTAGGTCTTAATTTTCATGATTGCAGAATTACATGGCCTTTTTTAGTTTTGTTTGTGGGTTTCTTGTTTGTTTTGTGTTTTTGTGTCTTTAAACCATGTATTTTATTTATTTTTTTTTTCTTCTGTCAAGTAGCATAGGGTCAGAAAATCAAAGTCGAATCTGCATTGCTATAGACCCTGCCCAGCTTTTGAAGGGAGATATTATGGTGAGTTAATTCTATGGAATGAAAATCTATTGACATGATATTTAGTTTATAGTCTCTGACCTGTTTTGTGTTCTTGTAAAAAAAAAATTGGATGAAATGCCTGGAGATGCTACAGAATAGTTAAGGTTAATTTAGTCATCATCTTTGGCTTTCATGGAAATAAAAACTCTTGTAAAACTCCAACAAGAAGATTTTTAGGAGCAAATTGTTTTCAAAACAATTGCTGTGATCATTCTCATTTTATAGCATCAGCAAGTCCAGTAAGGCCTGTATTGTTCTTTTCATTATGAAGATTACTATGGGGAGTATTTGCAATTTGGCATTAAAAGATCTTGCCCTATAATTTGGCAGGCAGTGTGCACAACTGTAAAACTACCTCCTGTAAAGAAAATACCTAAGTAATTCTAAATTGTCCTGGCACTCAAAAAAGTGCAATACCAGATAAGGGATAAATAATGTCCAAAGTCTGGCTGGCATAGAGTTAAATTTTGCAGGGCACGGTTTGGACCCAAAAGTTATTTTGTACCGCCTCATGTCATTTTTCAGGGACAGGGGAAGGGCTTCCTTCCTGCTCAGGTGTTGCTGGGGATTCTAGGAGGTAGAGAGGAGGAAGAAGGGGAGAGGTCTGTGAGCAATCATGTGTGAATTGTCTGGGTTTTGTTCACTTGTACATTCTGTCATTTCTATTGTTGCTGTTACTGTTTGTGCATCCAGTTCTCCTTTCCAACCTGCTGCAGGGGGGAAAGGGGGAGGGGTAGTGATTGAGGAGTGTGTGTGGTTTGGAGTGTTTCAGTGGGAACAACAAATTGGAGAACACCATTCCTGAACCACAATAGCCTTATTTGGCACTCAATGTAAGGCACGAAGGGTTAGGATAGCAACAGATCTGCCCAGAGTGGGTTTGAAACAAATTTCATCAAAGCATTTTGTTGTATTGGGTCCAGAGCCACTGGTCATAATGTTGCTTGATTTGTCTATATAGTGTGGTACCTAACCATGTCATGATATTTTTCAGATCAGGGAGAGGGATCAGGATTTTTTTGCTGATGTACAGTAATTTCATGACTATAAGGCACACCCTTTTGACTAAAATTTTCCCCCAAACCCGGAAGCGCGCCTTATAGTCCGGTGCGCCTTATATGAAGTACAAA
>PYHW01009642.1:2204704-2220017 GCA_013186435.1 Turdus rufiventris
CCTTATGGTCGTGAAATTACTGTACTATGTGATACCAGCTTATGATGTGGTATCATCAAGGACAATGAGGGTCATTTGGGATGTGTATTGGGTGCAGCTCTCCTGCCCTTACCTCCAGCACTACCTTTGGGAGTACATTAATAATCATACCCAGTTTGTGGAGGAAACAGGGGAGAATGATTTTTCTTTCAGACCTGTTAAAACAGTTTTTTGAGAATTTTGAATTCCCCTGGGTATTTAGGAAAGCATGTTCTTGTGCTAGGTCTGCCTGCTCTCAGTCTGATCTACATCATGTTTAGAGTTACAGGAGATTTTTAGGAGGGTCCTTCAGAGTTCTGCCCTGAGAATGGGTTGTCATGAGTGAAATGGAAGGTAGGAGAAAATTGGCCAGCTTCTGAAGGACTATTCTGCTACAGTGGTTTGTGAATTCACCCCCCAAACAACTACAAGACTCTGAATGATGAAATGTGCAAAAGAAGAAATACTCTGTCTGGCAGTTCCAGAGAGGCATGAAGTTATGCAATGTGCTGGGCTTTGCCTGCTATTTATTGGACATTGCTCATGACCAGACAGCACCCTCAGGAGGAAGGGTGGAAAGCAGTCAACAGGCACTGTGGCCACTCAAACTGCAGCTGAACTAGGGGAAAAACATGTGCTGGTAGCAGCTGCTTTTATATAGAAGAAGAAATCCAAGACTGAATCAGTTGGCATAATAAGGGATGAAGAGGCAGTAGGGCACTCCACCAGAGGAAGAAGCAGGGCTAGAGACAATTACCTGGTCCCTGTCCCTGGGTAAGCTATGATATATGGGTAAAGATTTCAGCTACCAGCCAGGTAGCCCCTGGTGACGTGGCTGGTCTGATGCTGGGATATTGTGGCCCACCGTATGAAACCAGATGGTAATAAAGCCAAGCAGCTGGGATCTCTGGAGGATGTATTTTTCAGATTTCAGTTAGATTGTAAGGCCTCTCTATCAAGTGACCTGGAAGAAGAATGACTTTAAGTGTGGTCCTGAGCAACATTGAGCTTTTGAACAAATGAAACAAAAGATTGCTCATGCAGTAGCCCTTGGGCCAGTCAGGACAGCATAAGATGTGAAAAGTTCTACACCGCAGCTGGGGAGAATGGTCTTTCCTGGAGTGTCTGGCAAAAGGTACCCAGGGATACCTGAGGATGAGCCCTGGGGTTCTGGAGCTGGGGATCCAAGGCCTGCTACACTCCTACTGAAAAAGAGATTCTGGCAGCTTATGAAGGGGTTTGAGCTGCTTCAGAAGTGACTGACACCAAAACACAGCTCCTCCTGGCACCTCAACCTGCCAGTGGTGGGTTGGCTGTTCAAAGAATGTTTCACACACGCCATTGACTTCATGGAGTGAGTCATACTGATCACATGGGGAGCTTGAATAGGAAACCCCAGTTGCCCAGGGATCTTGGAAGTCAGCACAAGCTGGCCTGAAGGCAAAAATTCTGTACTAACATCAGAGAAGCAGGAGGAGAAGGTGATGTGCTGAGAAGGCCTCACTATATAATCAGCACCAGAAAATGGAAAGCAATATGCTGTCTTTACCAACAGTTCCTGTTGTATTGTACGGATACATTGGAAACAGAATGCTGCTGTATGGAGTCCTATGCAACAAGTAGCAGAAGCTATTGAGGGACAAGGTGGATCAATTCAGGTCACAGAGCTGAAAGGCATCCAGTTGGCTTTTGATATCGCTGAACGAGAGAAATGACCAGCACTCTACCTGCACACTGACCCATGGACGGTAGCAAGTGCACTGTGGGAGTGTCTGTACTGGCAGAAAAAGTTTACTTGTGGTACAGAGGTAAACCTATTCGTGCTGTTGAATTGTAGCAAGACATTTCTACCTGGATAGAGAAGTTGGCTGCAAAAGTATAGTAATTTCACGAGTATAAGGCGCACTGGAGTACAAGCTGCACTTCCGGGTTGGGACCAAAATTTTAGTCAAAAGGGTGCGGCTTATACTAATGAAATTACTGTACCTCATGTAGATGCACACATACTGAAGAGTCAGGCTACTGAAGAATGTGGCAACAACAGGTGGATCAAGCTGCCAAGATTAAAGTGTCTCAGGTGGATATGGACTGGCAACATAAGGGTTGTTTGGCTCAGTGGGCCCATGACACCTCAGGCCATGAGGGAAGAGATGCAACATACAGGTGGGCTCAGGATTGAGGGGTGGATATAACCATGGATTCTATCTCTCAGGTTATCCATAACTGTGAAATGTGCTGCAATCAAGCAGGACAAGTAGGTAAAGCCTTTGTGGTATGGGGAACAATGGTCAAAATATAAATATCGGAAGTTCCGGCAGATTGCATCACGTTCAGGCAAACCCACCAAGTCAAGAACTGCATTCTTACAATGGTGGAAGCAACCACTGGATGACTGGGGATGTATCGTGTACCTCACATCACTGCCCAAGAGCACCGTCTTGGGCTTTGAAAAGCAAATCCTGTGGAGATGTGCTACCCCAGAAAGAATTGAGTTGGACAAGAGGACTCATTTCAAAAATTACTTCATAGACACCTGGGACAAAGACCATGGTATGGAGTGGGTGTATCATATTCTGTACCATTTCCCAGCCTCTAGGAAAACTGAATGTTGCAATGAACTGTTAAAAACCATTTTGAAAACAATGGATGGTGGGACTTTCAAATATTGGATGTAGTGAACACCACTGGGTAGTTAACACTTGAACTCTACCAGTTAAGCTGGCCCTGTCCAATCAAAACCTCCACATACTGCAGAAGGGAATAAATTAATTTGTATAATGTTGGTTGCTGAATGGCACTGCCAGTGTATGTCATAACTACCATGAACAGTGAGAAGGGAAGTGCTCCAGATACCCCAGTTATGAGCTCCTGTTGCAGCTTGCAACTGCCCCACAGCCACCAGCCCTTCTGCCCTAAAAGGACAGACAGCTAGGACAGATGGAACTCACAGTATTGGACTGAATGAACTCAGCAGACATCTTGGAGGCATTTGGCCAGTAGGTATGGAAATGATATGGGTGTAGTTGGAAGGTGTGGAATTTGGGCATGATATAGATGGCATAGAATAATGCCAGGACATGGATAATGGCCTGGTGCTGACCAGGACAGGTTTAGTTTTTGCAGTAGCCAGGAGGGGCATGGCTAGGACGCAGAGGTCATTCTGTACCACCTCGTTTCATTTTTGAGAGATGGAGAAGGTTCAGATTGCATGGTGAAAGGAGCAGTCTGGCGCTTTTGGGGATTTTATGGGCGGGGGAGGTTTGAGTAATTGTATGTGACTCTATTTTTTTTTTTTTTTTTCTTGTACACTATGATGTTAGTATTTTTGCTGTCACTCTTCATTGTCTTATTTCACTGCTGTTTTCAGTAAATTGTTTTTATCTCCATCTCTGATCTTTACCTTTTGTGCCTCCAATCCTCTTCAGCCTGCTACAGGGGAGAAGGGGAGAGGGTGTGGTCGAGTGGTGTGTGGTTTGAAGTGTTTCAGTGGGAACATTGAATTGGGGAATACCATTCCTAAACCACAACAGTGTCCTTAGTATCAGATGCTTTTTTTTTATCTTCCCTCTCCATTCAGTTTTGTATATGTTCTTTTGTTCTTTCACTGAAAAATGGAGAAAGTTTTTAAATATACTATTATAAATTGTCATGCTCTGAAAGTTTGAGACAGTTTCAAATTAAGAACATTTTGTTACTTTTTAAAGGACTGTTGGTGCCTAAGGAAATGGAATAGATCACAACAGAAATCAGTCTGAGATAAGCTCAGTATATCTCAAATGAGATTTTATCATGAAAAAAGAGCATGTAACTTTTCAATAATGCATTATTTTTAAAGAGATAATATTCCTTAATCTCATGCTATTATTTGAGATAATTCTGAACAAACCAGTGTCTTTTTCAGCATTTCCGTATTTCCTAAACAAAGACTTCAGTTTTGAGAATTTTTTATTATGTCTAAGCAAAAACTTTAGTGGTATCAGACAAAAATAATGATCTGTACAATGCTCCATCTCCAATTCCAAAACTTTAACTACTTGAAATGCATGTTTGTTTGCTTGTTTTTAAAAGGTAAATAAAATATCCTTTCTTGCCTTAGCTTTAGGGAATTTGTTAACAGCCTATGAATAGCATGTGGTGATACAAAACAGATGCGTCTGTTGAAAAGCTGCATTGACATCTGCGAATGCATATAGGAATTTCCCAGCACGTTACAGTGGCTTGCATTAATTCTTGATTATGGCAACAAAAGGTAGTGGAGTCAGAATTCAAAGTTACACCTAGACTTCATTGAAAGCTTATGCATTCTGAGCACTAAAAAATATTTTCTGTCTATGGATATAGAGGTAAAATATTGCTGATTGTAAGAGAAGACAGATTTTCATTAAAAACTACAATTTTCTGTAGTTAAGTTCTTTAGGACTAAAATTAAATTAATTTTAAAATAATTAAAAAAATTAATTAATTTTAAGTTAATGTAGGTTAAATCCAAGGCTGGTACTTTGAATTACAAAGTAGAAAGAAGGAGGAGCTCCTCTCATTCAGCATTTTTCTAAATGAGATTATGTAAAAGACAGTATGTTTTGAACAACTGTGCAAAGCCAAAACTTAAATTGTGGATGAATGCAAATGTACTTAAAGAAGCTCTTTTTTTTTTTTTTCTCACATAATACAATTAAAAGGAATTATCACAGTTACTTTCATACCAATTGTACGTTTTGGAGCAGGTTAGTTCCAATATCGCTCATAAAGGCCCTGTTAATTCTGTTTCTGTCCATTTTCCACTTCTGGACAAACTTTCCTTTCACCCGTTATGATGGTGTTTTGCCTTTACAGAGTTGCTTGGCATAGTGGAGATTGAGCATTTGTTTATTGACTCAAGCAGTCAAACTGTTACTCATACATTTTTGGTAATTGAAGTAGTGAAGTGATGCTGATAGTTGTGCTGGACTAAAAGTAAGTAGATCCCTTTAATAGACAGAGGTGTGTAGACAATATTCTTTTTAGTGCATGTAAAGCACTGTCTTAAAAAAGAAGCAAGTACTATTTTACCTGGTATTGCCAGTATACTGTAGGGGATTCTCTTAAACAAACAAAGAAAAAAACAGATAAAATAGAGATTACATGCATAGAGGATCTCCCAGCCCTTATAATGGGTTAGGAGTATGTGATTTGCATACAGAATACTTGAAAAGAAAATATTTCTGGTATATGGGCGGAAATATTTCAGAAGTTGTCTTGTGTGCCAGGTATATGGTCAGTGCTGGTTAACTTTGGGAATTTAGGATATAATGGGATTATTATAATGATGGCTAGATAGTAACATTTTAGGTTCGATTTTTCAAATTCTGTAGTGAGAAGAATTTTGTAATGAGCTATTAACCCTGACTTTCAGAACCATCCCTCCTAAACTCCTACATCTTTCTTGCATTATTTCATTTGAATAACTCTGTGCTCTTAAATTGTTTGGTATTTTCCATCTAGGATGCTTTTCTTATTCTGACTTTTATTAAAGTGATATTTGTTTTCTTTTTAATACATTTCAGTAATACCTGTTTTTTCATAAAATCCTGATATAATCAGGATAGTATAACAAAACTTTCAATCCTGTGACTAAGGTTACCAGAATTTTTATATATTCCTGTAAGTATGCTGAGTGCCTTTGTATTACAGTAGACTCAGAGAATTAGTAGGTAAAATATCCATAGGTTTAGTCTAAGGGAAGCTGGTGTTAGAGATTAGGCATCTTATTCACTTTTAGCTGCTGAAATTCATACTAGATGTTTTTGTGGAGTTCTGTGTTCTAGCCAAGGTGTCAAAACTACTATCAACTTCCTGTAGTAACTTAAAATAAGATCTTGTCATCACTAGAGCAGGTTTTTTACAAGTCCTAAAATAGATACAATCAGCTTGCAGGCTTGCTTTGAAAAATTCCTCATATTCTTCACTTATTGTGAAACGGGTGTGCTGAAATTCATTAATTTGGTAGGGAAAAAGTCTGTATACACGTCAGCATTTCAACATTGTACTGCCAGATACTGTGATTCTGGCTCATAACCTACTGATAGGTGACTGATAGTGATGAAAATAGTGATTATTATTTTTTACATATCTAGGAGTATCCTGCCTTGGGCCTGTGTAATCTTAAAGGATTGAATAATGCATATCCTGCTTGTTCCAACATCAGAGATGTCTACAATAAATGTGTTGTGGCTACTTTAATTAGCAACTAATATATACACACATTATTTCAGAATTGTAAGAAAATACTTTCTGACATACAGTTTTGCTCTGTCTTTCTAGATGAAGTGTTATCACAAAAAATACAGGTCAGCTACTCGTGATGTGATTTTTCGCCTTCAGTTTCACACTGGAGCTATTCAAGGATATAACTTGGTGTTTGGCAAAGAAGATTTGGATAATGCCAACAAAGGTACTTGTCTTCTGTGGTTGGTTGGATGTGTATACATGCAGGTGTGCAAGCATGTTCATGTGATGATCTTCAGCATGTGTTTTCAAAAGGAATTTTTTCCCCCTTTTTTATTTTTGGAGAAAGGGAGACTGCTTTGAGTTAGTTAAATTGTAGTGTGTAACACCAGTAAAACTGTAATGACAGGAAAAGCTCTTCAAGAGAATTGACTTATCAGAATAATTCAGATACTCCTACACAGTCCTTATCACCTTCTCTCACATTTATAAAAACAACTGACATTCATTTAAATGGTGACTCTCTTAGCTACCATTGAAGGAAATAAGATGAGCTAAATCGTTCTCTTTTCTGGCTAGTGAAAAGAATCATAAAGACTGATAATGTGTTTGTGAAATAGTCTGAATCTTTTAATACGCTTCAGAATATCAAAGAATAGACAGAAAATTTTCAGGCACACTTGAAAATGTGTTGCACTAGTCCTCCTACTTTCCAAATCACATTGTCATTTTTATTGTGTTTATATGCAGGATTGAGACTTCCTCAGCCTGTGTTACTAAAATCAAGCATATTTTCCTGCAATATGCAACATAAGGCTACCAAAAGTTTTGTGGCCAAATATTATGGTTTAGCCAATAAGGGGAACAGTTTTAATTTCCCTGGGTGTGTTTTCTTTATAAGGTACATCTGTCTACTGTCTAGAGAGGGGGTTAGGAACTGCACATCTCTTTTGCTTTTGACTGTTCTAGAAAGCAAGCAGAACTTCAGCTGGCATTTATGTGGTCTTTTGTGAAGAACGTGTGGCACTTAAAAGCAGATCACTAAGCTGCAAGTGGGAAGGGAAGAATGATGAGAGTACATGTAAAGATAGCTATAGAGAATTCTGATTTCTAAGTGCAGTGAAACTGGTCTCCTGGCAAACATCTTGCTGAAATTCTGTCCTTTGTTCTCAGATGACCGTTTCCCTGATTACAGCAAGGTGGAATTAGTGTTTTCAGAAACTCCAGAGAAAATTCAAGGTGAGCATCGAGAACAAAAAATATGCTTAATTTGAAAACAAATAATATTGATGTGTGTATTTAAAATTTTTCCCTCTTTTATTCAACTTCTCATGTAAAAAATCTGAACTTTTTAAATGAAAATATAGTAGTTGCTGGTTTAAATTTGAAAAAGTTAATAAAGAAGAAGTCTATGCAGCAGTCTGGGAAGGCATTGAAACACTCTTTACCACAGTAGTATATGATCCCTATATTTGTGGTTAATGTTTAATTTTGCACCATACAGTGCTTAATACAAATACCAGAGATTAATGTGACCTTGTGTTAATTCTCTCCATCTGTACCTAACAAGTTTTGTGCCAGCTAATGCTTTTTTATTTACTTATATTAGTGATTAATTAGTACCAGTAGAGATGTTAGTTTTGAGAGCAAGTATCATCTATCAGAACAAAGAATGATAAGAGAAGTACATTATGACATCACCACATGTTTGAAATACTCTCAAAGAGAAAAGATTAATTGTTGCTGATGTTGGAGACAGGAATGCAAAAAGAACACACACACCGAGTTCATGCAGCGCCAAGCTGAGATTTATTGATGCGCACACCCTTTTATAGGGGCTTTGAATTCCCTGCGCTTACAAATGTGATTGGTTAAAGCTCTTAACTCTGCCCAGCTCACTGGCCAATGGTGCAGGTGCATTTGTAGCTCAACGGGATTGGCTGCAGTCCCCTGTTTGAGCTTGAATTCAGCCTATCACTTTCATACCTGGGGAGTTGTTTATTTCTGTTATTGAACGAGCCTGGTCCAGTTGGTGTCTGCAAAGCCAAATTATCTGTGCGGCTACAGATCAGCTGTAGCTGTCACAATTAATCTGAAAATCTAGAACCATGTCTAAATAAGTTCACAGAAATAATTAGGATATATGCACGTATTCAGGAAATGTGGTGAGTATGTGTTTGTTTCAGGGATATAACCTGGTTTTAGGTTACTGGGGGTACATGCTTTGAGGAGAAATCCCCATGCAATCAGCGCTGCTAGTAATGTTGGCTTTCTAACCTATGAATTGGTTGGAGAGTTTATTTCCTGGTTTTTGGTGACACCTTGGAATTTTTATTTACAATTTCTGCAAAATAAGTTTTCTGCATCTGAAAATATTATAGAATTGTAGAATAACTACTGAGTATCTCTAGTCCATCCTCCTGCTGAAACCAGGCTCATTTGTGAGATCAAATCAGTTTGCCTGGAGCTTTTCCAGTCAAATAATGAAAAACTTCAAGGACAGGGACATCGCAGCCTCACTGGGTGAGCTGTTTAAATGTCTGACTGCCCTCACAGTGGAGTTATTTTTTCCTTATGTTGACTCTGAATTTATCTAGATTCAAATTTTGCCTGTTTCTTTCCCTTTTGCCCTGCTCCATCCTGACTGTCTCCTCTATGGCCTTCAGGAGGCTGTTTGCAGCTCCTTGTCAAGACCATCTCATTTCCAGACTGAAGAAGTCCTGACCCCTCAGCCTTTCCTTACAAGGAACGTCTTTCAGTCCTGACCACCCTGGTCATGGTCTCCTGAATTTGCTTCAATTTATTCATATAAATCTTGTGTTCTGTAGCTTGAAACTGGAACATAGCAGACTGTGACATTTGTAAGAAAGAATGCAGTTGCCAAGAATATAAGATCCCTGAATATTTAGTAATAAAGTTTATAAATTTGCTTTGTGACAAATGTCATCACAGAAACTCTCTGCAGATGGCTTTTTCCAGGCTGCACATAAAGGTACAGGATCATTGCATTCTTATCCTAGTTGCAACTATTTTTGTTTTAAAAGTCACAGTATGTGCATAATATCGTTGCTTTAGAGAAATTTGCAGCAGGACTTGCTTTACAGACACAGACAAAGGTTTGATAATGGAGGATTTCTTTGTTCCCTAATCTAGACAGAAAAGACAGTTTGTTTGATTTATATCAGTATCAAAGCCAAGTTCAAGATCATGAATGCCCGTGCTTTGCTTTCGAATCACTGGACTATGTCTAAATTCCTCACTGTATCCATTTAAAACCTGAACATTATTTAATGCCTTGTTAAGGGTACAAAAACATGGGTTACTGCTGCAAATTCCAGGTATGCTCCAGCAGCAAAACACATTGAAAGCCAGCTGTCTAATCGCAGATTCTCCAGAACTGCCACATTGGGGGAGCTGGAATGGACGTGAAGTCACAGTTTTCAGCTCTCCCTGTTCATCCTTAGTGATAAATTACTCAGAATGATAACCTATATGAATCAGAATAAAATATGTAACAAAGTCTAATTTTATAATTCGTTTAGATCCATCTCCTTATGGATACTCATGGTTTCATTCTCAAAAACTCTTTATCATATCTGACACTCTAGTACTGGGCCAATCATCTGTGTTAGTTGTGTTTAGAGACTGATCCAAGTTATCAGCCTACATCATAATCAAAAAACTCAAGATAAAATTCTCAGAATGATAAATTAAGCTTTTTAAATTTTTTTTTTAAAAAACCGTTTTATTTAACCTTTCTTCCCCTCTTGCTGCTTCTTGCATTTCAGAATAGGGTGTTGCCATTCAGGAGCAAACATCTATCAGAAGGCTACATACATACATCTGTGTGTGTATATAATTCCATATGTGACTGATAATTTTTGGTCTCAAACACGTGTTTCATTTTAGGATGTGAACACCTTCTGAATGATCATGGAGTAGTAGTTGATTACAATACATCCGACCCACTAATACGCTGGGATTCCTATGAAAATATGAGCCCTGATGGGGAAGGTGAGTAATTTTGTCACATTAGACCAGGGCAAAAAGTTTTACAGCTGTTCCAGAGTGTTTGAAAGAAGAAAGGAGACCTCATTTGCTTGAAGCTAATACCACTTTACTGATGTGTGAAGTAGCTGTCTACCCTTCTCTATTTAGCATTAGTGGTTCTAATTTAAGAAAGAAAACTGTAGTAAAGTGAGATCCCTGTCAATACACAGAATGAAATGAGACACATCTCATTGATACAAGTTACTTTATTACTTGTAAATTTGCCGAGAGACCTTTTTTCTTTATTCAAAAGTTTTTAGTTGAAATTCTAATATAGAATTTTCCGAACAACAAAATATATAGTGACTTTGTAGCTTTTGGTTACTATGTTATCTGGAGTGTTTCAGAACATTCACTAGGCTGTTAATAAACAGTAAAGGATGTACCTATTTTTGTATCTTTCTTTGTAAATGTACCTGTTTTCAGGTTTTTCAGATTTTTTTTCTGTAATCAGATGTCATGTATGAAAGATAAAAACCTCCCGTCGCTGCATTCAGATTCTGACTTCAGTGTGAATGCTCTCCTGATGTTTTGATTGAGTGAATGCTGTGCTTTTAATGAATGTAGTTTTCATGTAAGGACTCAGAATGTTACACCGTGTGTCTGCACACATCAATGCGTGTGCAAGCCTGACTTGTTGCAAGTAAAAACATGAGATAAGGTATTGAGTATATGTCAAAGTTCTTGTTTTTACAACTCGCCTGTTATCAAATGAGAGACATATGAAGCTAGGATATTTAGTTAGCTGCTCTCTAGGTTCAGTTTCAATTGATTTTTATAATCTGGATTTAGCATTGACCATCTAATGACCACATCAGTGAGGGCAGAAGCTTACTGGGAGTGTGACCTTTTTCCACTGCCTCACTCTTGTAGTAAGAGTATTTCCTAATGCACAGCAGACTCCAATCTGCAGAAAACTGGGGGAATAGAGAGGATGAAGAGACCAGTCATTCCATGCAGCAGGTAGGCCACTCCATAGGGAGCCATCAGAGATGGATGAGACTGTGCAGTGTATTTTTAAATAAGTAATGTCAGGGAGACTGAATCTTGACTGCAGGTGATGTCTTAATTCCTACCTGTGATGTTTCTGTATAATTTATGATTTCTTTTCCTTCCTCCCCTGCCAGCCTTTCCCCCTTCCTTTGCATAGCCCTCAGCTAGCAATGCATTGATGTCAAATATTTTTTAATTGCTGAGATTGGTTAGATGGATTGAACCTTTCCATCCTCATGCATTGCATTGTAGGTAACTACAGAAGTTGAAAGCACAGATAAACATGCAGACAGCACTCTGATGGAAGATACAGAACTGTATGCTGCTCATGTCTTAGATAAGAGTTGGTCAGAGACCGTTTACAAGTGCAACTAGCTTGTTTTACTGCTGTTCAGAAGTCGTATGTGCTATTTAATATGTTTTTTAATCTAATTTGTGTGCAGGGTACTTTTTAAATTAAAAAAGGTGGAATCTGAAAACAGAAACATGATGTGATAGCATAGATGTTGAGAATGTCATTGTATATCTGCAAAAAAACCCCACTTGAGTTTAAGCTAGAAAATATACCATAAGAATAAATGTAACTAGTTATTCTTTTCTCAGGTTAATATTTATGAGGCAGACTGTTACCCTATTATATTCAACAAGGGAATTGCAGGCAGAGTGATGTCTCTGCGTAGGCTAGGCAAAAGATCATGAGGAGCACATACACAGGCGACAGCTGGATTTTTTTTCTTTTAAGGATGGAGTCTTTACTTAACACAAGTTTGAGCTTAGTCTGCTGCATAAGGTAAATGTAGTGCAGTTAGGTCATCTTCTGTGTAAGATTTATAAACAGCAGGCAGGACAAGCTTTTCTTTGTGGTTTTTGCAGATGTTTAGTGTCATGCTTGTGCATTAAAAATGTGTATTGCATCCTAGTTTTCTCTATAGGTGAGAGACCGGGACAAGGACATGCTGATTGCACATCCAGAATGTGATCAAAATCAAAAACCTTAGAATATGAGGCCTTTAGCTCTAATCCTAAAGTCTGAGAGAGAATCTTTTCTGTACTTCAGAAAATTATAGGGTGCAATACGTAGTGCATTTGAAAGTGCATAACAGTGGTGGTATGTTTAAGATGCAGGGAGGTCTCATACAGAGTGCCTTTTTCAGTTCTGCTGTGCGTTGTTAAACCCCCTAGCCTTATGTAGGAGCTGGTCTTCATGGTTTTATTTGTACCTATTTTCCCACAGGAATTTCAGTACAAGATGTTAGTGTGACAGATGTTGTATTACAGTTATACATCTTTTTGTTAATTTCAAAAAAAAATGTGCGCTTATGAAATTCCTTACCAAGGTGGTCAGGAAGAACCTTGTGAACATGAGTTGTTTTATAGGTATATGTGGATGAAATGTGTATTTCCAAGTTGCTGTGTTAAAATAGAAATTAGAAGTGAATAAGAGAGTAGTATCTCTTTTGAAATGGTACAACTATTTGGCTTTATTACCAAAAGAACAAAAGATGGGAAGACATGATAAAAGAAAAATGTACCCAAAGGCTCTTAATTTACTGGCATGATACAGTATTACAGACATAAGTAATTGCCTTTTAAATGATCTTCAATCCTTTATTAATAAGATTATGTATGTAGGTGTTGAATATAGCCAGGCTATGGATGGTTTGCAATCAGAATTTAGCTCCTTATCCTTAATTCTTAATATTCTTAAGGAATTTTGACAGTTGGAAAGCGATAAATTATTTGCATTTCTTCTTATAGATACTGATTCTTTTCAGATCTCTTGGGAAGTGGTCCTCCATAATAGATGAAAAATTATATTAAGTTTGTAATTTTCAATTTATATCAAACTTCCTCCTCCTTAAGCAGTACATCAGCACAGAGACTACTGTTACACTGATTTAAAAGTATGCATTTAAGTGTAGTATTTGGAACTGAAAGAATTGGATCTTCCTACTGCCATATAGAGGTCTGACGTAGTTACCATTGCTTTTCATGTGGTTTTGAAGTCAGGACAGACTTTTGTGATAGAAAAGAACAGAAATTACTTTTGATCTTTCTGAGGACTCTTATTTTTTTCTTTAAGGTATCATTTATCATACAATAAATGTGTATGGCTTTACAAAAGGTTGTTCATTTGCTGCAAATTAGCAAGATACCTGTGTCCACACGTGTAGTATTTTCCAAAATCTCTGTCTAATATGAGATGACAAATAGTATTGAAAAAAGCTCCCCCCACCCCAAACCAGAGGCATTGAGGTAGATGGTAAAGGTTTGACTTGTCTTTTGTTGAGTTTATTTTTAGTTCACAATTATAATTTCCAGGATTATTACTTGACATAGTGTGTAAGAGATACWCTTCTTAAACACTTCCCTCCTGCTGAAAATGCAAGTCTTTTTTGAATAGGAGCCATTAGTTTATGTGAAACCTGCCAGTGGATCCTGGAAAAAGCCTGGGCTCTGAAGTGTCCTGAAAATTAAATCAAATTTTAAAAAGATATTAAAATAATATATACTTCTAAAGGACATAAACTCATTTTAATAGAAAAGTGAATTACTGGAAGAACAGATAATGCTACTCTTCCTTTTCCGCTGTCTGACTGCTTTATCTCAGGTCTATTCTAAGTATCTGTATAGCTCACTAAAATTATTCTAGAGAGAATATGCCATTTGTGTGTGCAACATTCAGTTGCTTGAGATACAGGATTTTAGTTTTTTTTTTTAAATAAATAATACTGGTAAACCTAAAGTTCATTGTTGGCCAAAATAGTATTGTTTTGGTTCAGCTGAATTCAGTGGATTGGCAACAGAAATGCCCATGGCTCTTATTCAGTGTTCCATTTTACATTTCACTAATTTTAACTGCCAAATGCCTCTGCTCTCTTTTGTCTTCCAGCTCTATAGTCTGTGAAAAGATAAGCACATGTGCATGTTAGAATAGCTTAAAATGAAGGACTTTGATTTAGTCTTTGCAAAGTAGATACTTAAGTTTCTTGCTGTTTGTTTGTCAGCAAAGTACCTTTGCTTGCTCAGGGGTTTTTGACAATTAGAACAGAAACAGCTTTGGCAAAAAAATGTTTTTTTAAATCCAAACAGGGTAGGGCTGAGTGAATCCAAATTCCTATATCTCAAGAGTGTTGCTTTCCAAATTTTCTAGTCTTTGGTAACTGTAATCAACAACAATCAGTCAAAATTTGCCAAATATTTATAAACTGGTTTGCTCCTGCTTTTTTTCTTCTCATAAAGCAAAGTATCTGAGAAGTGTCTCCATGTAGGCAATAAATGTTTCCATGGAGCCAATAAATAACCAACATTCTGGTATGCACCCATGTCATGTGATGAGATGGGATGTTTGACTTTTACTGAGATTTTTTTCCTCCTCTTCAACCCAAAGTAAATAACTATTCAGTAGGGAGGTGCCCCCTTATGTTGTTAAACACTTGTTTTTCCTAGAGGGCCCCTCCAATATTGCAAAACTCAAAAGTTGAGGCAAAACTGCTTGGTTTTGGTACCTTAACAGGAATGCAGATGACTACCAAAGAAAACAGCAGCTTTGATGCCATTCCTGGTGAGTGAAGCTGAAGAACAAATTATTAGTGAATAAATGTTAATTTTGGTTTTTAGTCACTAGTTGGATGCACTATTCTTTGAGACCAAGATAAATTTGGCAGAGGGTAGGGATAAAAAGGTCCCCCTCTATTTTACAGTAAAAATAGAGAAACCTATAGAAGATAGACAAATTTAGACTATAAAATGCTGCCAGCTTGAAACAGTGTCTGAACATTGTGGAGTGTCTGCTTTTAATTGATCTTTCTGTAAGAGAACTAAATTCTTCTCTTTCTTTAAGGTTTGTATGTTCTTTTCTTTAAAATATATAATTTAAATTACAGTAATTTTATGAATACACGCTGCACCATTTTGACTTAAATTTTCGTCCAAACCCGGAAATACGGCTAATATTCTAGGGCGGCTAATCTATTAACAAAAAATGTAATATCTGCCCTTACCGGGTACTGTGCCGGTCCTGTCCTGAGCAAAAATGGTTTGAAAT
>PYHW01009642.1:2245729-2277281 GCA_013186435.1 Turdus rufiventris
GTTTTTGTAGCTAGCTGAGGATGAGAAGTTCCCTGGACTGTGGCTTTTCTTTTTCTAAGAACTGATCAGCCCTGCTCTGAACTGAAAACCCAGAAGGTCACCAGGAACTCACGCCTGTGTTCACCAGGGCTGGGAAGTGGCATCTTCCACTGCAGGAGGGACTGAGAGAGACTGAGTGAGCTCCACCCCACAACAAGGACTTTCTGAATTTGCCATCTTTTCAGGAGAGCAAGAGGTTTTATTGTTTAATATTATTAATTTTTTATGCTTGTGAATACTTTGTTAAATAAATAGGTATTTCCCAGTTTTTTCCAAGGAAATCTTTCCCCAAACTATTTGGGGGAGGGGATGCTTGAATCTGTTTTCTAGAGGGACGCCTTTGGAAGTTTTCTCTCAAATTTGCCCTAAATCAGGACTACTTGGTTTACGGATGGAGTGATACTCATGTGCTGTTCCTGGCTCCTACTGCCTCCCACGGAGAAGTGGTGGGACTGGGAGTGTCTGGTCTCAGGTGGTCTGAGATTCTGCTGTGATTCTCACTCAGTTTTCTTTACGGAAATTACAAATAAAAAAAGAAATCCAATGCAAAAAGTTGGTAAATGCTGGAATGGTGTGAACTCAGTCTGCATTCTTAAATGTCTCCAATTTCTGTAAAATTCACTGTGACTTTTTAGTCTCATGTAAGAGGTTTAGAAGATATTTGTGATTTCATGTCCTTTTCTGGCCTTGAAAATCTTGAATCTATTCAGAAGATACTCTTTCCATAAATGAGAGACCACACATAAAGATTCAAGTCAAAGGAAAAAGAGTTAAATATGGATGCTTAAAAAGTTTTTGAGTTTTCAGAGTTGCAGCAACCATAAAAACATTGTCTCAGTTGTGTCTTTTTCAAAATGTGCTAGGTTTATAAATATTTGATAAAATTAATAACTGGCTGTATCTGGACCCTGAAATTTAACCCTATTGGTGGAATTTTCAAAAATTAACATGGCTTTATTTATTTATTTATTTGCTTCAATAGTTGTTATCATCACACTGGCTTTGATGCTAGCAGAGATGGATTTTTTGTGTCTAATTCTGTAGTTTAACAAGAGATTTAATAATATTTTTTAGGATAATCCACTACTTGCCTGCAAGGTACTCAGGTTGATACATAAATGTCAGTGCAGAATCACTTAAGTACCATAGATTTTAGTCTAAAATTCCTGTCTCTGTTTCAAGTTTGAGTAAAAACTGTTCCACTATACAGAAATGTATTTGTCTGTTGATGCTCTATAATTGTGTGGTGCAATCACGGTGAAATGTCTGTAACAAAGACTCTTATACCGCATGCCAGATTTAACACCTTTGCTTCTATCAGCTACTTCAGATTAGGAAATCGATGTGTGTATACAGTGTATACTATTATTTTCTCTACACAAGTTGCTGATTCAGCCCTCCTGCTGATTTAGATGAAGGACACACTTTGAACTCCTAGTGTTACGGCTCCATGATCAGGCTGTGTAGGACATGTGCTTCAACAACACATACTGACAGCTGGAAATGTCTGTAAAGGTTTAAATGACACCAAGCAATTAAAGTACAGTAATTTCACGACTATAAGGCCGCGGCTCCTGCGGCGTGGGGCTCCCGTGGTGCCAGGGTGCTGCAGTGTGGGCGTGGCTCAGGGCGGCCGCGGCTTGCACTTCTGGGTTGGCAAATTTCTGATCTTTGTCCGTATACAGGGCGCACTTCCGGGTTCAGACCAAAATTTTAGTCAAGAGGCTGCGCCTTATAGCCGTGAAATTACTGTAACTTCTTGTGGAAATACATTAATTTCACGACCATAAGGCGCACCGGACTATAAGGCGCACACCCGGGTGTCAGCAAATTTCGCAACTTTGTAGATCATATAAGGCGCACTGGACTATAAGGCACACTTTTTTTTTGCAGCGAGGAGCCGCGCGGCATGCAACAAAGTAACGAATTAGTAACAGAATCGTGCCATGGCAGGTTTACTGGCATGTGCTCAATTTGCAAACATTTTTCACAGATTGGCATAGTCTTTAAATGCAGTCCCAAGCTCCCTCCACTTGCCGTGAGCCTTGGCACTCCTGCCTGCCCACGGCACTGTCTGACGAGACGGGGCTTGGGGCGGCCTCGGCTTGCAGCGGTCTAGAGTAGCCCAGGGCTGCCCATGGTCTGGGTTGGCTCGGGGTGGCCGTGACTTGAGGCTTCTGTGGCCGCCCGCTCCCGCCTTCCCCGCGCAACTCGCGCTGGGCCAGCGGTGGCGCTTCCCTCTCTCCCCACGTGGCGGTTGGGGCCGTCACCGCTCCGCTCCCTCCCTGCGTGGCAAGTACAGGGCTGGCGCTGCCTCCTTCTCTCCCCACGCCGTGTCTGAGGCCAGCGCCGCTCTGCTTGCTCCCCGCACGGCAGCTGGGACCGGTGCTGCCTCCCTCTCTCCCCGTGCAGCGTCCAGGACCAGCACCCCTTCCCTCTCTCCCCGCATGGTGGCCGGGACCGGTGCCACCTCCTTCTATCCCTGCGCCGCATCTGGGAGTGGCACCGCTCCGCTCTCTCCCCGCGCTGCGTCCGGGACCGGCGCCGCTTCCGTCTCTCCCAGCGTGGCAGCCGGGACCGGTGCCACCTCCTTCTATCCCTATGCCGCGTCTGGGACCAGCACCCCCTCCCTCTTCCCCCACGCGGCAGCCAGGACCGGCGCTGCCTCCCTCTCTCCCCGCGCGGCAGCCGTCCCCTGCTCGGCTTGGCAGCTCCTCCACCCATCCCCACCTCGACTCGGCGGCTCCTCCACCCATCCCTTGCTCGACTCGGCGGTGCCGCCGCTTCTCGCCCCTTCCCCATGGTTGGCAGTGGCGCCGCTGCTTCTTGCCCCTTTCCCATGGCCACAGGGGCTGCGTCACCGCCGCTTTCCCGTGGCCAGTGGCACCCGCTGGCTCTTTGCTCCCCCCCCACGGCTGGTGGCTCCTCGCTCCCCCCGTGCTGGGGCCGGCGCTGTCTCCCTCCCTCCTCACGCAGCTCCTGCCGGCCGTGGCCGCCTGCTCCTGCCCCCTGTCGTGACTCGGCGCTCCCGCGGCACGGCCCCGCCATTGTGGCTCACACTTCCGGGATGACAAATGTCGCAACTTTGTACATCAGATAAGGTGCACTGGACTATAAGGTGCACTTCTGGGTTTGGGGGAAAATGTTAGTCAAAAGGGTGCACCTTATTGTCGTGAAATTACTGTACTCGGCTCCTTTAAGAGAAATAGCTAATCCGCAAAGATCTTTTTGCATATATATAGACTGTAGAAGCTCTCAGAGGAGTAATTGAAAAGTTGCTGCGCATGTGGTTGTTTTTGTGGCTACTCAGTAAGTTCTATGGATCCTTATTGTTGACTTAAAGGTAGAAAAAGCAATTGTTGCAGGAGTAATCTGGAAGTGCCTGCTGTTGGGAGTTGATGACCGTATATAAAATCCTGCTAATCGTAGCTCTGCATCTAGTGTTGTGCTCTTAATAATGTCTTTGGAAACAAATACTGCTTTATATTCTTGAATATCCTGGATTGTTCTGCTGGTTTACCTACTCTTCTGTGCTGTTCCTCAAAAGGATTATAACTTCTGTGTGTAGCCAATACCTAATTTTTGTGAATGAGTGTAATTGCTATGTGTGTCACAAAAGATGTACAGTGAACTGAGTTTACAAGGGCTAGGGTCTGTTTTAACTAAATATAATATGCTTTTGGGAGGCAAAAGGGTGGTGGGGGAGGTGTGGAGGGAAAGGCAGCCCTGGACAGCGGCAATGGTTTTTCTGCCAGGAGCCACTATGTATCAGAAATGGCGAGAGTAGAGTGCCCATAGCGGCCCCTTCTGGCTTGCTCTTCTGATTGCACTGGGGGTCATCGCTTCAAAAATGAGCATCAGGAGAAACTTACTCCTCTAGAACAAAGGGGACTGCAAATATTTTCCAACTCATGTCAGCAAAGAAACTACAACTGGTATCTTTCCCCCATCTATGTGGTTTTATAAAACAGTTTGAACATTCTTGATTATAATCACTACAGACACAATAGTGAAGTTTGTTTTAACAGTTCCAGCTGAAAAAAAAAATGTTTCCTAATCAGCTTGCCTGTTTTCAGCAACAGGTATGCAAGGTGATGATGCAACAGGGAAAAGGCTCAGAAAGTTAAGTGTTGGGCAGTATGACAATGATGTTCCTGGGGAGCCATCGTATAACCGGTGTGCATGGATGAAGTCTCCTACTCACCAGGCTGTAATTCCAGGATCACCGGCTGCTGGAGGGAAAACCAAGGAGGTAATCAAGAAGGAAGCCCTATGTCTTGTGTTTTGTGTCCAAAATTTACGTGAAGCAATTGGGCAGTTGCATCATGGCAATAAGAATAAATAACTGCATTTACCTCAGAAATGCAATTCAGTGTTTGAGGATGCTCTTGTTTGTTCTGTGTTTGCATGTTTTCAGTGTTCCAAGGTCTCTGGAACAGATGATCACACAGTATCTGATTACAGAAACCTTCTGTAATTTGATGAAGAATGCTCGAGTGTGTCATAGAGTTAAGTGAGAATTATCACATGTAATTTTGCTTTTTTTGTGTCTTAGATGACTGTTGTACATTACCAAGATGAAATAGATGGGGGAGTCTTCTCCACAATAAAAAATGGAAATGAAGCTGTCACGTTCACATCAGCTTTTCCCCTGTCACCAGAAAGGAAATATGGTAAGAAAATGTCTGTCTCTATTTACTTATTTATTTTAATAGCACTGTTGACATTTTAGCTGTTACTGAAGAGGAACTGCCCTTTTCCTTCTCTCGTAGTGACAACATCTCCTCTATGTCATCAGCAGAATTCCTCCAGCCAAAAGGTCAGCAGCCCATCTGAGTTGTACAGAACTACTTCTGGTAAGGTACCTCTCTTTCCTAAATAATGTGAAAATGATCTATGTATGAAGGCAACTAACACAACAGTAGTTTATAAATAGGACATATAAATGGCATATTCAGTTGTGCAAATCAGAGAAACAGATTTTAGCAGTCCTACTTTAATCACACCAAAAACAAGTGAGTAATGAAGAATTATCTAAGAAATATTTAATGCCTTCCAGATTTTAACTGCCAACAGGGAGTCCTATGTTCACATTAATTGTGAAAATTCAGTGTAGGAGCAATTCAGCAGCTCTGTCACAGAAATAAGAGGAAATGTAGCTCAGTGTTTAAGGCTATCTTGCTCTTGTTCTCTTTATCTGTTTGCATGGTTTCAATGGTCCTCAGTCTTTCTGCTGATACATGATGATGTCAAAATACTACTATCAGGATACTTGAGTTCTTTGTGATTTTAAGCTGGTTTTGTCTCTATCTGAGGAAAAATGGGTGATATCTATGTTGCCATCTTTTCAGGCAAGTGAAGCTGACAATAGAGCTTTACAGTAGCTATGCTCAAGTCGAGGAGATCTTTAACCAGGGGAATGGATGTTCTGGAGGGTTGTTTTGTCATTATACAGTTTGTAAATGTGCAGCCATGGGGAAGTAGTTGGTAGTAGATGATTACGTATTTAAAGATTTAATATGATCTAGCTATGATTTTTTATAATAAAGGCTGATTTTCAAGGCCTTAACTCTTTGCTACTAAAAAAAGCACCTAAGCTACTTTTACCTGTCAACTTTTTGTGTGCAAAATTATTTGACAACACTAGGATTTAAAAGAAAGAAGTATTTCTGGACTGCATCAGATAGTGCTGGACATAGCAGGAAGCCAGCTAATGTATTTAAAAGCTGAATAAAAATCACAGGCATTCATTTTATGCATTGCATGATGTTGAAATGCAAATTTATGTATACTAATATAGTTTTACTGCTTAGGCTATGACTGTCTTCTCCAAGAGGACCTTGATAGTTGATTTTTCAATAAATTTGATGATGGGTTTTGATGCAATAATATTTAGCATTTCAGTTTTAACTTTAAAAAAAACCCTTTATGTTTAACTTGCCTCACTTTATAGTTGTCAAAAGCAAATAACATAAACACAGAATAAAAATAGCTATAGAAAAATCTTCTACCCAGTTCAAGACATCTCTTTATGGTTCTCCCTACTTCTAAGTAATTAGTGGCAGATATCCTCCTGGGGACAACTTCATCAGATCAATTACAGGTTGATCTACTGAACACTTCATTGTTAAAGGGTTTCTATTTATGTTGCTAAGAACTAAGACTTGCCCTGGAAAAACATTTGGCTTTTAATGTATTTCTTTCTCTATTTTGATTCTCCTGCTTAACTCTAAATGCTGTCATCTCTCAAATGCTGGTTTTAGATACTCAGTTAATGGAACACTGAAAATAATTATTCTAATTATTAGAAAAGGAAACAATTCTTCAAGTGCCTGTTTCAAAATGAAGCCCAAGGCATATTGAATGCTGCGGGTTCAGTGCTCATCTCCATGCAGCTTTGGTTTTAGCTGTAAGAATAATGTACTTTGACATTAAAGGTGTTAGTTGTTAGTTAAAAGGTTAAGAGTGTATGAGGTGGGTCAGCTAGAAAACATGCAGTTAAAGATACCTGTTTTCAAGCATTTCTCAGAAATGTTAATTGGGTGACTTTCCCATCAGAACACAGAAACTTCTGTTGCCAGAGGCAAGTAAGAATCATGCTTTAAATGGTTTAAATTTTTCTCTTTTTCCTTCACTTCTACTATAGTTATTGCCTCTATTTACAGTAAACATCTACTATATCTACTTGCTTCTGTGTCTTCTGATTTCTTTGGCAAGAAGTGCTTCTTATTTCTGCTACCAACCCCTAATTCATGCCCAGAGCAAGAGTGTTATGTTTTGTGTGTTGAAGAGGCCAAGAATTGTAAGGGTGTTCCTGTGGTTGAGACTGTTTTAATGCACGTGCTATGAAGTGACTCTAAGAGTGTGCACTTTGCAAGAGTTCTTAACAGCCTCACTCTTTAGTACTTTCTCTTGCCACGTAGGTCTTCTTTTAAATGCTTACAGGGTCTTTATTTTGGTAAAAGTCAGAAAACATACTGACTTCTTCAGAAATTTCCAACAGCGTGAGGCCTTTTGAGCCATGGACTCCAGAGTCTTAATTCTGCCATTAAGATATTACCACTTTTGTCTCAGTTCAGTTCACTCTTTAATTCAAAACTGTTTTCTTCTGCATCTCAGCTTTGTTTTTTATCTGCTTTTTAAGTTGCTAGTGAGGTTACAAATTATCTAGATGTATTAACTGTTTTATTTCCTCCCTGTTTCCTTGTGGAGAATAGAATTCAGTGTAATTAGCACTTACCATATCAAGGGATTCTGTTGTGCTTTTAGGGAAGTACACAAGTATATATTTTAAAAGAAAAAATACACATTTTTGTGTATGTTATGGTCAAGAACTGCAATGATATCCAGTCCTTGCATATAAAATATTACAAAATTCTCTCTTTCTTGTAAACTGTTATTCTTGTAAACTATGTATTTAGTATCTTGAATGCATCTGATGTTTAACCTGTTCACCTAAGGACACTGTCTTTAATAAAGCCTTATAAAATGGAGCTCTGTTATCCCTAGAAATCTTGATTTTCTTTCCAGGTAAAACCACTTTCCTGGGGAATGTCAGTCTAGTAGTGTTATATATCTGTCTCTCTTACATTAGCTATACCCTAACTCTTCATTCTCCCTATACATTAATTGGAGATGTCCTGCCTGCAGGATTTCTTTCCAGAGCCTTGTTCTTTATCAAACAGGTGGAAATGTAACCTCCCTCAGCCTCTGTGCATGCAGTCAATTTTTTGCCAGCACTGCTGCTCCAGTGATTACTTGCTGCCGTGGTTTCATGGCCCTTTTCTTCACTTTACATAGCTTATAAGTAATACAACACCCACAGAATTAATTCAGAATTGTCTTTGAAAGACACCTCGCTTCTTGAGATGAACCTAAGTGGTTTATAAATTGGCCGGTGGCCTATAAAATGATTAGTTTTGTAAATACCCCTCAAAAAATAGGGCTGCTCCAGATAGGACCCAGATACAGCTCTCTCTTGAATTTCACAATAGCTGATATATATTCCATGGGAGGGAGAGTCCCACATAGCAGTGAAGGAACTGATGAACTATTTGTAGGCCATTTTGAAACTCATAAAGGCCCTTTTGTCCAAGACAGCAGACAGCTAATTCAAGTTCCTTTGTACATAGAAGTAACAAATGAAAGCGTAGCAAGCTCTTTGCCGGGGACTGAATGCTGGCTAGCTGCCCTGCCACTCCACCCCTGAGGCTAGATGAGAACGGCCCCTTCTTCAGCCCTGGTCAAAGCACGGACAGAACTTTGCAGAAGGTCTGCATTCACAAACAGGCACTGTCTTGCAACATAGGGCAGGGATCTGTGGAACAAAGGAAAATTGTCTATAATCCTTTATCAATGTACTGACAAAGAGAAGACATGATGTCACTTTTTTCCATCTTTTTGAACGACCTAACTAGACTTGTGCAGTTCAAGCAGGGCAAGTGATGGAATGAAAGCATTGCTATTGGTATAAGGAATCCTTGGGCCTTCAACCACGTGTAAAGCCCTGCTTTTTCATCTCTTCCATGGAGCTTAACCTATGTACTGTGCTCAAAGCTTGTGTATGAGCTGCATCTATTCTAAAAATTTTAAAAAGGGCCAATTTTCTCCTCATGCCATTGTGGAACTCTTCAAGACCACACACTGGAATATTTCCACAATTTTTCCCATACAGACTGTTTTTATCTATCAGAGACTTTGTAGCCCTAAATTCCCCTCATTGACCAACACAGACTTACTCTATTACATCATCCAGCAGAGTTATGAGCATTTAATAAATTTATTGGAAGGCAAACCCACAACCTAACAGCCTAATTATTGCATAATTCCATTATTGATTAGAATTTTATACTGTTTTCATGCTGTTATTTCAGGATTGTGATTTCTTCCAGTCACTGAGTTGCTAGGGAAATGATACATACTGATTATTTTTTTGATTGAAAAAGGTCAGGGTTCTAAACTGAGGGTCAGTTTGGGAATAAAAGTGAAACCGCTTTGTGAAAGGGAAAAATTCCCTGTTTATGATGGGCAAAAACTTTCTCCACAATGTGAAAACCTTTCATGTAATATTCGTTTGTACCTGTCTTTCTCTCCTCTTCTTACATGTTTATGCAAGATATACAGTAATTTCACGACCATAAGGCGCACAGGACTATAAGGTGCACCCCCGGGAGTCAGCAAATTTCGCAACTTTCTAGATCATGTAAGGCGCACCGGACTATAGGGCACACTTTTTTTTTTTTAGCGAGGATCCGCCCCCAGTCCCCCCCACGCAGTTGATGGCTGAGGCCCCGCCTCAACCCGGCTGCCACGCCTCCAGCCAGCAGCCCTGGCCCCCCAGCCCCGCAGGCACCCAGCAACCCCAGCCCTGTCTCCAGTCAGCATCCCCTGCTCCGCAGTCCCACAGGCACCCAGCAGCCCTGGTCCCGCAGGCACCCGGAAGCCCTGGCCTTGCCTCCACCCAGCAGTCCCAACCCCGCAGGCACCCAGCAGCCGCAGCCCAACGGCCCCACCTCCACCCAGCAGCCGTGGCACTGCTGGCTCCCCCCGTGGCTCGCAGCTCGCACTTCCGGGTTAACAAATTTCTGAACTTTGTCCATCATATAAGGCGCACTGGACTATAAGGTGCATTTCCGGGTTCGGGCCAAAATTTTAGTCAAAAGGGTGTGCCTTATAGTCGTGAAATTACTGTACGTGTCCAAAGCAAGTAACAGCTTCAGAACTTTTCCAGACATCTGGGTTCATTTGCTTTGAACATCAGTGCATCCCCTTAAGTGGATGGTTATCATAAGCTCTGTCCTCCTCGAAACAGGTGCATTTTAATTTTTTCTATTGCAATTTTTGCATTCAAGTTTTTTTTTATTTTTTGTTTATTTTAGTGGGTTTTCATTTGTTTGTTTGTTGAGGCTGTCAATGAAAAATAAAAAATACAAGTAGAGAAAGAAAATTTATGATTTAATGCAAAGCAGATACACACCAGATTTCTGTTACATTTTCTATTGTCCTATAATTGCCCTTGACATGTTTATATCGTGGCTGAAAACAGTGTTCATCTACACAATATTCTTATAATTAAACACCAAATATTTCTTAATTACTATAAAACACACCATTTACTAGTGCATAAGAAGCCTCCATAGACTTCAGGAGGAAACAGGAAATGACTTGGCTCTCCTGTTGGGATTCTACCAGCAAGAACTTAAGGAGGGCTTCCAGAAAGAGCATTTGGAATGCTGTAAAGCAAAATTATAAATGTTCAGGGACCACTTCTTGGTTGTTGTAAGCACTGAAGCCACTATAATGTACTATGATCTATCACACTTTTGCATCTCTAGGTTACTTTCATTGAGACAGTCAGCTCAGTAAAATTAATCATTATACAAAGTTTTTGTTGCAGGAAGTTTGGAGATGATATGTTTTCAAGTCTTCATTGTCACAGATCTTTGTGCCACTAATTATAATACAGTTCTTAACATATCTTTCAATATGATCATGGAAATACTGTATTTTTTGGCCTGAGGAGAAATAAGCAATGCTTACTATCAGTGATTTCACTCTGGTAGTCCAAAAGTAGTAATATTCCATCTCATGTGCTGAAAAGCTTAACCGTTTAATTTAGTTTATATCAATCTGAATGGTGGAAAATATCTTGTAACAGTAGAATGGAATTGAAACTAAAAATAACTTAAAAGACTTGTATTCTATGCCTGCCTTTACTGAGTGGTATTAACCAAAACCTTACAGTATAAGTGTCTACAACTGAGCTATTTGGTAATCAGCCAGTTGAGCTTCCCCTCCACTCGGTTTGGCTAAGATTTTCATGGGAGGAATTCTCCCAGTCTATACTACTTAACTTCCCAAAGCTTTAGAGATGAAATTATTTTGCATTTTATCCATTTAACTAGCTAGATACGGGCACGTTTTGTTTACAGCTATGTTCCATGTTTCTACATAAAACTGTAAAAAATCTGTACTTATTTTAGGCACTCAGTAAACATTCTAATATGTCATTGATTCAGAGGACAAAGGAATATAATTATGCATAACTGAATATAAAAAGCTAGGGCGTGCCAAGTCCATGGCAGATAGTATGTGATGATAAACCAGTGGGACAATTTAAATGTATATTTTCTTTGGCTGATACATTAAAGCTGACAAAATAGGTCACTCTTGTTACTGGATTTTCATAAGAAAACTCAATCTCTAAAATATGCTCTCTCTTCCATTGGTTTTGGATACTCTAGGTTGATAAAATATTCTGGAACATGAAT
This sequence comes from Turdus rufiventris, assembly GCA_013186435.1. NCBI lineage: Eukaryota > Metazoa > Chordata > Aves > Passeriformes > Turdidae > Turdus > Turdus rufiventris. The sequence goes on from PYHW01009642.1 coordinate 2,257,039, forward strand.
ACGTTTTGTTTTGTAGCCAGTGTTGTATCTGATCACAGACTCAATAATTCTCCAAATCTGATGCTTATGTCAAAACAAAGATATTTCATGATGAATTGTTCTTACAACTCCCCGAGCTAAACTTCTGCACAGGGACACGGTCTGCTGTGACCTACATGTTAACATCACGTTGAACATGAGAAAAATTCAAGTGCTGCAGATGGTCATGGAAAATACTGTGCTAGCAGAATGCATAGTCTAGTAGTGCATGTGTATATAATTCCATGTGCAGCTTCTCTGAAGAATTTGAAGGAAAAATAAAAACAGAGAAGATAGGTTCTTCAGACATTACACTGAAGAGATTTTATGAAACTATTCACTGTCTCCTCTTCCTACCCCCTTAGCTTTTGTATCAGGATTTGCATCTGGACAGAAACATTGTGATCATAGATCAGAATGGGCCTTAAACCATATCCTGCCCTGTTAAAACTGCTTTGGAGAAAAAAAATCAGATACTGATTTGGAAAGGCTTTGTTTTATACTGTGTGTTTAATTTTCTGTGCAAGTATTTACATTGGGTTTTGTTTTGGTTTTTTTTTGGTTTTTTTTTTGGTTTTTTTTTGTTTATTTGTTTTAATGGATGACTTTTCATTCCATGTAGGCGAAGTGCTGATAGATATGTAAATTAGAGAACTGAGACTATTCCCCTGGAAATGGCCCTCTCTGAGGACCCTTAGCGCTGCCTGCATTATCCATTTGAACTAGGGCACTTCTGAAAAGTTATATGGAGTCTTCTGCCTAAAACAGCAAATGGGTTAGGGTTAGTTTTTTAGAATTAAGTTTTCTCACAGGAAAATGAGTATCCACGTAGTGGAGACCCTAAATACAGAAAGAGGCTCTCTACTTTCTTATCTACTCATTTTGTCCTGAATTCAAATGTTGAACTGCATTAAAGGAATGGCAGATCTTGTGACAAAGGAGTTTTCCTACAGGAGTTCATATGAAATAAGGTTTCTAGCTTGGGACATCTTTATAAAGTCTCTGCCATGTTATATGTGTTTCATCAATGATACCTTAACAAGTCTGACTGATCCCTGATCCCTCACTAGTAGCATTAAATCAAGCAAGTACTGATAGTTTCTTCATCAAGAACCCACCCACCCTTGTAAGGGCTTCCCTTAATTGGGGCACCACACTTTAATCTAGTCTGTCTGTTACTTGTTGTGTTGACTAATTTTCATACCACTGTGAACTGAAAATGAAACAACTGCCTTATTTCAAAAGGATTTAGTAACTGAGAAAAAACTTAAAGTTTTGCATAAGACACATGTTATTCCTGTTGTGGTTTCATTCAGGAATCAATAAATCTGAAAGTTTAATTGTGCAGCCTGCAGCTTTCATCCTTCCTGTAGCTATAGTCCAAAGGCATTTTCTCTTGAGAGAAAGCAGTAGCATTATCTGGTGTTTATTTATTTTTTGTGTGTGTTTTGGTTTTTTAAAAATACTTTCTATCCAAGATGACTGACTGTACTTGGAATATGCATTTATTAGTTGAAAAGATGATGGTACTTCCAAGGGTGCTGAACACAGTTTCTTGTTATATTCACTCGTGTCTGTGTCAGCTCAAAAATTCTGAAATTCAGGCAATCAAATAAGCTGTATATTTCTGAAGTTCCAAATGCCAAAAAAAGTTGTTTATCTAATCAAATATTACATGGGAAAAATGTGTTTATACAATACTTCAGTGTTGTTACTTGATCATGGTCTCAAAGCATATGTGCCTCTTCAGTTAAATTTGAAATGCACCCTGATAATACACTGGTGGGTGATGGTTTGGTTTTTGTTTTTTGCCTCTCTTTTTTCTTGCTAAGAACCACTGCAAAAGTGGTTACTTGTGAGGTTTTTTTAGAGCATTCTGTTTTCGAGAGTTTGGTTTCTCTTTTTTTCCCTTTCCATGGGAAAAAGTAATGAATTTTCCCACATGAATCAATCATTTGATAAATATCTTTGTATATATTCATTGAAATATAGATGAATAATATTTCACACATATAGAAGAACAAAAATAATCTGAAGCTGAGAAATCCATCACTAATATTTGCTACTTTTGAAGATGCAAACAATAAGCCATTGAAAGAAACTTAAAAACTATTTAATAGAAATACAGGATTGGATGAGCAAGCAGCCTGGCAGATGTGTTTGTTTTTACACATACCTGAGGTTGCTTGTTTGCAGTGCATGTGCATAGCATACATTTTTGAGATGTCACTAGTCAGTTTGTCTGGAAAAGGTCAAATTAACAAAAAAAAAACCAAAAACATGGGAACAACTACTGCTGTTGCTATGATTGGGAATTTTTTGAACATTTCCAGAGTGAGGCCTCCTACTATATGACATGGCACTTCATGACTGTGATGTGCCAGAGTAATCCATGTAGTTTGAGGGAAGGCTGAAGAAGAAGGCTCCAAAAATCTAAGTACAGCTGTGAGCACACTTTTTCAAAACAATTGCAGTTTTAAAATGATCCTTTTTAAAAATCTGGGAGGATCTGTCTACTGCATTCACAAGTTAAAGATATTCTGCAGTTTCAGAATGACAGACCTTCCAGTGTTGTGTGGGAGCAGAGAGGAAATACACATTCAGTTCCACTCAATTGTTTATAGTCTAAAGGTCATATTGCTCCGTTTTTTTGGTTTTTTTTCAAGATGCTGTTCTCCTCTATGTTAATTCTCTTCATGTTTATTCCCTCTGGCAGAGGAGGAGAAAAGCAAATTAATCTGTTTTTCTATGCCTGAGGTAGGCATGTTATTTCACAGCGCCATTTTTTTTTTCAGTCACCTTGTAGATAAATTCTGAAATGAGCAATCTACTTGCCATTGACTCCCACATTTCTGTCAATCACCAGAGTAGCAGGGAAACACATGACATTTCTTCACAAATTGTGGAGTTTGCTGAATTTGCATGAGACATGGCATAGCCACTCTGCTTCAGGGGTTCTTGTTGGAGAAAGGTGCATGTTATAATTCAAGTCGTACATCTTAAACTATTTTGTATAGATTTTGCAGTGTAATGTTTCTGATCAAAACAGGACTCTTAGGTACTACATCTAGGAGAACTGTACACTGGTACCACCTGGCAGAGATTGAAAGACCTGATCCTGGTTGCTGTGCTGTGCCTGGAACAGCCATGGATCCAGTTCTTGCCGAATAACAGACTTTCTCCTTTTGAGATGGCAGTATTTTACACACTGTGCTGACCTAAACCAAATCAGTTCCTCACCTGAGGCATCCAACACTGCCTTTTCTTCCCTTCCTAACGCTTCTTTTGTGTACAATCAGCCTTGCCCTTTCTGTCCTCTGGCTTTAGAGTTTCCTGTTTCTTTCTTCCTTGGACAAAATGATCTCATCTGGTTGAAACTTTGAATTTGTGACATAAAGACAAGCAAAAGGTGAGATTTTTGTTATGTGCCCTTTGTTTGTTATTAACTGTCCATGTCAGAGGGATTTTCTTGATAAGTAGCCCCTTAAGTATAACTGAGTCTGTTAGAAGGATCCATGAAAAAAAAATCTTAAGAAACGGTTGATTTGATAAATGCTGACAAAACTCAAGTGTATTAATACATGATTTCTGCTTACATTACATCCTTATAATACTTTGGAAAGTTTCTTACTTAACCAATCTTCTTTATATGTCATCTCAGTCTACTGTTATCTTCTTTGTTAAAAGTTCTCTTCTAATTCAGCAAGTGTAAATAGCCAAACAAGAAAAGTTTTCAAAAATTGAAGATCGGGAAAGAAATGAGATATCAAAAGGTCCTGTGATTACAGTGCTTTTTATGCAGAGACAGGGATGCTTTCTATGGAGACAAATTTTCTTTAATCATTATTGTTTAAAGGAGTGTGAAGACTGTGTTTGACTGCATCTGACTCTGCCAGGAAGGATCCAAGACAAAGTGTAGTTGTATAATAAGTCAGGGTAATTGATGCCAATTCTGAACTGCTGCCTAGTAAGCTCTTCTGACCCTGTGGCAAGGATTTTCCCTTCTTTTTACCTGATAATGTGGTATATATCACAACTAACTTTTGCTATTTTGTTCTTCTGAGTGCAATCTTTATGCAACATGTTTAATAGGAGCGTCTGCTATGAAGGAAAACAGTGGTAGGAATGAATGTTCTTATAAAGGAATAGTTTGATTTACATTATGGTCTGTGGAAGAAAGCAAAATGTTAGTTTACCAGTACTCATCTCTATAAGCAAGCCAGCTTGTGTATTTTAATATTATCAAAATTGTGTTTAGTACACACATTCAAAACATGGTGCTAGTAGAAATTTGAAAGCAATAGAATAATTAATTATGGAGAATTTTAAATGGTTGCATTTGTTTCTGTCTAGATCTAGTAATTTCCTGCAGTCATCCTTTCAGAAAATACAGTGTGCCAGTCACTGAAGAACAATCTGAAAAGGAAATGTGCTGCTCATTGTGGAGCTGCACTGTTTCCACTCGTCTTCCTGACCTGTAAATAAAACCTGCTCAGAACAATGCTGGGGGGATGTTGAATGCAACGCAGTAAGGCTACACGTGTTTTGTGATCTTGGGAAGCTAGTAAAGCTTTATTCAGAGCTCTGCATGCTAAATTTATCCGAGAGCGTTGAGCCAATTTGGTGTAATAGAGTAGCTGGGCTTTGGTCAACATTAAAAAGCACAAGGATTGCGTGTCTTGCGTCTCTCTGAAAGAAACAAGTAAGTGAGGTCAAATGAAGTGGTGAGGGAAGGACAACACCCGCAGCCCAGCACTCTAAACCCCCCAAACCCCACCGCCCCCTGTCTCCTCCCGCAGCCCCGGCTGCTGCGCCGCCGCTCGCTCCCCGCCCCCGCAGGGACCCGCGGGCAGCGCCGCTCTGCGGGCGGGGGGCGGCGAGAGCCGGGCGGGGAAACGGGGGAACAAGGGAAACGCAAATGAGGTGGAGTCAGCGCAGCAGGCATACACTGAATGGGCAGTCGGGCTGAAGAGCGAGCGGGAAGCCTAATCTAACAACTATCGGGGAATTACTTTCTGCCTGGATGGAGTGAAGTCTGCTTATTCTTCATCTGGGTGGCCGTACTGAGACAAGGGAGCCTGTGCTTCTCTCGCCGCAGACAGTGGAACCCACTTTGCGGTGAAGTTCCGACACGCGAGGGCGAGCGGAGGGAGCTGGCACATGCGGGAATAGCTTTTCCCGAGTCTCTGCGTGGCGGGGCGGCTGCCTCGGCTCGGTGAGCCGCGGGCGGCATGCGGCCCGGAGGGGGGAGGGAAGGACGAGTTCGCCCGGCCCCGTGGGAGAGCAGCGGTCGCGATGGCTTCCATAGGTAGGTTTTGTGGTTCCCCGCGCCCCTGTTCCGTGCTCTTTCCTAAGTCTGAAAACTCGTGCTGTGGGTCGGTCCTGTGCGTGGCTGGTCGCGCTCGCCGCGGCGGCAGCGGAACGTGACCCCGGGCCAAGGGGAGGGCGGCGGGAATTCCCTGGAGCGAGCCGGCCTCCGACGGGGCCGCCGGGGCTGGAGCACGCACGGAGCTGCGGCCTGCTGCTGGTGCTGCGAGCGCTCTGGAAATTTCAGTGGGAGGAAGAGTCACGCCTTGTGCAGTCATGTAACAGCGGTGGGAGTCTACGCAGAAACGGAGAAGGTTTGCAGACAAGGAGTTCTGTCAGTGTGAGGGTTTTCTGCAGTCGCTGAGGAATGATTGAGGGCGTGAGGCAGGGCTCGAGAGTTTTGTCTAGTCGCTTTTCTGCCGAGGAAGCCCTTTAATTTTTGTGTGTCCTGGTGGGTCTTTTTCAAAGTAGAAGAAATGAGGGCTGCCTGGAGTATACATCATTTTTGTCTACGTAGAAATATTGTCCGGGCTGAGTCTTTTTCCTCCTCTGAGTAGTTCTTTTCAAAAACATGAAAGGTGTAAGATTTTGTAAGCATTAGTCTTTTTAAAATTAGGAATATGGCATATTTGTTCTGCTATCTTTCTTAATGAGAAAAACACTTTATTGTGCCATTAGCACTGGAAGGGTACTTGGTCTAATTCGTGCATCCAAGACAAAGTGTGTTTGTGTAATACATGTTAAAAACACTCTAACTTTCTTACTTCAGATCTGTATTTTCCATTAAAATATAGTAGAGTCTTAGAGCAGCCAACTATTACAACTATTACAGCGTACGGGATGCACTAGAATAAAAAGCCTGGTTCCTGTTGCCTTAATGCAAGCAATTTTTCTATTCGGCAGTAGCAGCATATGCTTGAGTAAAGACTGCAACCCTAAAAGGAGAGTTACTGAATTACAGTTCTCGAGGGACAGAGCAAGAAAAAAAGATGCAAGAGCTTCACTTCTCAGTCATGTGTTTTGTGATACTGAACAACACTGAAGATAAACTGAACTGAGTTTATTTTTACCAGTTTCCATTCCAGCCTTTGAAAAGTCAGGTTTTTTCTGATTTTAAAATGAAATGGTTTAGGTATACTACTTGAAAATCAAAAGGGAGTCCTCACTTTTGTTATTCAGGCTGCAGTGAGCTGGGTTCAGCATTTTTGTTGCAGGCAAGTGACTAGAAAAGTGAACAGGTTGAAGATTTTCACGTTTAGGCAGAATTTTTCTCACAGCAGAAGCCCAAAGTGAGAGTTTTGATAGAAGGTCTGAACATCAGTTTGCTTCCATTTCTTCTGTGAGGCAAGTATGTCTCAGACATTAAAAGCTACGTACTGGGACCTCTCTGGTTCCTTGTGGCACCAGGGAACTGGACTGAGACAGGAAAAGGGATATTTAAACTCCTTCCTTCCCTCTCTTTCACCTTAGGAAAAGTATATAGGGTCATAACACAAAATAGAGAACGTCACTGAGTCTTCATGCTTGCTTCTCGGAAGTGTCAGAAAGTCAAGCCCAAGCTCTGACTTCACTCAGTTTGCCCCCTCTACCTCCACCCTTGCCTCCTTTGCTTTGGCTTTGGAGTGTATCTGATGTCAGTAGACATGAGTGGCACTTCCCAATTCAGCACAGACTTCTTAGACCTGCATCTCCAACATGTCAAGCAATTTTAATGGATAATGAACTTCAAAGCACCATGCTGATTTTTTTATTCTGTTCTTGAAAGGTGCTTGGTCTTTCAGAGCATTCTGGCTGGAAAAAAAAGTATTACTGTTCATTGGAAGGTAACATTTTAATGTTTCATAAGTTCTTTTTTTTTCCACTAAAACTATTTAATTACTGTTTAACTATGCAATTTAATTTTGCACTTTGATGAGAATTGTCATGTTCAGCAATATGAATGTCTGAAATTCCATTACAAAATAAACCATAATAAGAATGGAATTGCCTGTCTCTAAAGTAATTTTACTGATTTGCTGTGTAAACTTATTGTGGACATATTAGTAGTTGTGTTCTAGTTGTTTTATTGGATTGATATTTTTTTTAACCACTGCATGACCTGCTGTAATTAGAGACAGAATAGAGGTTCTCTTGTTTATGCATTATGTACTGATAGTGATTCTCTCCTAAAGAGTGTTTTAATAAATGTCACATTTTATGATACATGGGATCCGGAAGTCTTGAGGACGTGCCCCTGCAGCTGATTTGCATTCCTAAGATAGCAAAACGTACTTAAAGTCAGTAGCACAACATCTGCAAGATCTTTTAAAATACATGAGAAGTCATGCAACTGATTGCTTTAGTTCTTGGGGAAGTTTTTTTTTCCCCCCCTGGTACTACCTGGGAGAATGAAATGATTTAGTGCAAGAAAGACTTTCAGAAAGTCACGATAAGGATTTTACTACTTTGAGATGCTGTATTGTTAATTCTGTTCAGCAAATAGGAGTTATTTGTATTTTGGTGTTTGAATGAATGTATGATATCAAGTTACCTGTAAAACAGTGTAGCTATTTTCTCAGAAAAGAAGCCATATAGTGCAAGCTTTAGGGCTTTGGGGTGGGATAAAGTGTGGTCTGGTAAATCATCCTTTTGGTTCTGACCGATGTGCAGAGGGGGCAGAGGGTAAGTGCAGTTAATTGTGTCAGCCTGTGGTTGCCTGGAGATAAGCTGACACCTGGCATAGCTTCAGAGGCTGCATTTGGCTGTTACTGGCAGGCTATTATGGGGAACTGGAAGTTGCAGAACACAGGAATGTACCAATACACTCCCACTTCTGTCATGCATCTTGCCAGCAGAGTCTCCCCTGGCAGTGGTGAAGTGCCAGCCTTCCTTACCCAGTGCTTCCTGGGGAGGACTGCTTTGCCAAAGATATTTCCTCAAGGGGCCACATGGATGATTTACAGCTCTCTTTAGGGCATAAGACAAGAACTATTTTTAAAAAAATTCTAATACGTTTGAAAGGCTCCCAGAAGACAGTGAATGCTTTCTAAATGCACACAATAAATAATTTCCTGAAGTTAAAAACCTTCGGTACTGTAGTGTACGTTACATTTAATTACTAGCACTTTGGGTTCTAACTGTTGAATGTGTTTTTTCTTCTACCAAATAAATGTCTCTGAGAAATACTTTACTGCCTCTCCAGATGTGCTGTTTTATTTCCGAGGTTGTCAGCCACTCCATTGTTGTAGTTTCTCTAATATTCAAGCATGTAATACATATTCCGCTGAGATTCTTCTCAGATAAAGCAAGTGAAGCTGTCCTTTTTTTGTGCAGAGAGATTAATACCTGGATGCTAGAGCCACTGTCTTAATGACTTGCCCCAGGTTCAGCCTGACTGATTACTTGAATAGAGAGTTGGTCCACTCAAAACAAGCATTAGCAGAATCTCTAAGCAATAGTAATTTTGTCTTTTCCTTCACAGGCATGAAAAATCCTGTCACATTTTCTCTGCTTGCTATTGGTGGGTTTTTGGGGAGTGTGGGAACCACAGGTGTCTCCGTGTTGGTACATGACATGTACTCCTTCTAAATGAGAAGTGGAACTATGTACATTGAATAGGAAAGCATGTACTGTGCAAAAGGCACAATAAATTTATTCCATTCCCTGGCATGGAATAGTCTTGTGAAAATTTTCCTTGTGAAAAGGAAGTGTGACCAAAGTTGATGGGAATAATTTGGTTCACTGTATTTTTGTGAAATTGAAAGCAGAAGGTAACAAGTTTAAAAGGTTAGAATTTCAGTAAAGTTAATACTTTGACTGAAAGCAAGAGAGGCTTTTGATCTTTCTTACTATTTTTGTTACCATTGTATTTGGAAAAGCAAGGGAGTGAAAGGGAAGGTAGATAACTCGTAAGGATCTTACAGTGCAAAGACTTGGAAAAGTGTTAGTTTGTTAACTGACTCAAGTGGGCCATTACTTTGGCTTACTTTAGAGCAGTATGATTTTCTCTGTCCATTCAGCTTTTATGCAAGCCTCAGATAGTTGTGAGGTAGTGAGCTCAGTGCTTTGGAAGCAGAACACTGACTTAAAGCTCCCTTTCTCCAAAAGTTGTAACTGAGGATGTTCACTTAAGTTTTCAAGCTGATACGATCCACATGAACTCTCACCTTCTCATGAAAAGGACTACAAAGTTTGAAATGTATGAGAACCTAAAATACAAGGTATGGTAGTGAAAATGACTGCTTTTACTTCCCTGCTATTTTTGGATGATTGTCTCTAAAGGCATGAGGTGATTTTGCCCTTCAGCTGCTGCAAGAGAAGAAAAGGAATGTTGTTACCTATCTTTTATCTGGACCATGGTGTGGGTTAAGCTACTCTGCATTTTTTCTTTTGTAAGTTTGTTTTGGTTTGGTTTCTTGTTTTGTTTTTTTGTGGTAGGGTTTTTTTTTGGGTTTTTTTTTTTTTGGGTGGGAGGTGGGTTCCTTTTTCTTCTTTGTTTCAATAATTTTAGTGGATCGAAATATGGGTTAATCTATAAGATCTTAATTGATATGGCTGTGTCGTTGGCACACCCAGCCGTTTGTGCTTGCAGCTGAAAAAAGCCTTCAACTTCTACAGGTTTTACCTGCTGATGCCACATAGAAGAGTGAGTTGGGTATTTTTCTGCCTTCCATGTTGACACAATGAGTATTCATTTTATTTCTGAATGTTATTTTTCAGTAGCGTATGGTACAAAGAGTCCAGCTCCTTTCTAAGGTCCTGCCTTTTAAGTTGATGATCACTGATAGTAAATGTAGGTCTGACCTGGATGCATGAAGAAATGAATGATTGAAAACATGAGTGATCCTGGCTTTGTCATGTCTCTTCTTGAAGCAGGGAGCTGCACTTTTAGATTTGTCAGTGTTTTCACCGCTATAAATGGCATGGTAGGGGCCTGAACCAAGAAGCACTGATGCTTTGCTTTCTGTCAGATATTCCAGGCTAGTTAATTCTGTAGAAGCAATGAAATTGCAGAGTTATTGTTTCAGTGAGATAAAGGGTTAACAGCTGATCAGTGAGCTCTGCATCAGACAATGAGAGGACATAGCTGAAATATTCAGCAGGTTTGTTTTTAATTGAAGTAAAAACAAGGCTGCTTTCATAGGAACTTCAATTAAGATATACTTGTTTCTAGCCTGGGAAGAGTTGTACCGAGTTTGTGTTTTTTCTGCAGTTTACATACCTAGCTAGCAGTGGCTTTTAACTCTATGTTTAGAGCTTTACACCTGTGAAAATAGGGTGTGAAATGCATCTGTGAACATGACAGTGGGCCTTCCCTCCTGCAGTGTATGCAGCTCTAAAAGTAATAGCAACAATTCAAGGCCTGAAACAGGGAAGAATCAAGCCTTGGTCCCTTTTTTCAAGCAAGTGCTGTGGAAGAAGGAGTGGAATTTGCTGTGTAAATCCATTAACTCTTATGCACGTAGTTGAAATCGTACTAGAGTGGGAGATTTTAAGCTATTTCAGAAGGAGTGCCCTCCTTGCCCCAAGACTCTTGGTATCTGGATTCCAGAGACTCCCCTGTATAGTCTGGTATCAAGAGAACAGACATGGAGGTATGAAAACAAGTAAGCATATGGAGATAAGCTTGGGATTGTAATTCCTTTTCCTGTGAGGAATGCATTAACCTCTCATATTCAGAAGCAGAATCATCTCAACCTGCAGTGTAATTGGGAAGTATCTGGGCAAGTTCATGTGCAGACATGAGATGCCTGTTGCACTTGAGATACTTTGTGAGATGCTGATCTCTGGAGATTTGTCAAAGTTGTGTTTCTGGGGAGGCTCTAGTAATTTTCATACATACGTCAATTTGACCAACATACCTTGACCAGCATGGGTTTGTGCAGCCAGCTTTTCTGACTCTGTTTGCACCAGTGTGAGATGACTGTAATGTAGCTGATCTGGTAGATGAATACAGTTTCAGATTTCTGTAGCTCTTCCACACTAAACATTTCTGCAGTACTTTCTTAAACTTCACTTCTATGACTGTTATGAATAAAATTAAAATAATATTATAGTTAAAAGACAGTTTCTGTTAAAAGGCAGTTTTCTGTTTCCCTCATCCAATTAAATGTTTGCTCTGTACAATGTGTGCTAAGTGATGAGTTCAGATGGTTTATAATCAGGGCACTAACTTTCAGATTTTCTTGTCTCAGACATATCTTTTAAGTACCTTGCACACTTCTCATTCAAGTAATAGCAGAACCAAGTTCTGCCATGAATTGAGGGGAAAACAATATTAATTTTGACTTGTTTTCTGTGACTTTTTACATTAAGTAGATTTCCTTATGGAAAAGTTGCATTAGTGTGATCTTAACTCTGTAGGAGTGGAATTGTTCCCTGACTTCCTTGGGTTTGGATTCTTTTTTTCCCTCCCTTATTCTTTGGAAGTGTATCAACTCAAGAGACAGTAATTAGAGATTGTTTCATCTGTGATTATCTTACTGGGTTTCAGTCCTGCGGTGTTGAGGTCAGTAGGACTGTTCAGGTGAATGAAGCTATTCAGGTGCATGGCCATTTGTAATATTATAGTCTTCTGTCATGGAAAACAGTGTGGTTGAGCCTGGACCTATATGAACAGATGTTGACTTTTTAATACTAATACAGAATAACTAAATAACCTGTTAAGCTCTAATGGGGATTACATTTAAATATACCTCTAAAAAATGAAGGTGAAACTGTTTCTGTATAAAGCTCTGCAGTAATAGCATCCACATTATTCCTCATCTAAATGCATCTGTTTAACTATATCCTATAATATTTATGTCCAGTATAATTAAGTTGAACGTATTTCATGTTTCAGTCAGTTTAGGTACCAGTGACTCTGATGCTGTTTGCAGGCTATTAGAAAATAAAGGTTACAGTTGTTTTGCTTCTTTGTCTGTGTGGACAAAGTCACGCCTGAAAACTGTAGCTGACAGGTTTTATGGTTTAAGCCTAGGCAGCAGCCAAACCCAGTGCAGTTGCTCACTCACTCTCCTACCTCTAGGACTGGAGAGAGAATTGGAAGAGTAAAAGACAGAAAACTCATGGGTTGAGATGAACACAGCTGAAGAGAGAAAGCAAGAGCTCCATGCACAAAAGCAACACAGGAATTAATTTACTCCTTCCCATGGCTAGCCAGATGTTTAGCTATCCCTAAGAGAGCAGAACCTATCACCTGTAATGGTCACTTAGGAAGACAGACAGCATCACTCCAAATGTCCTCCTCTTCTTCCTTCCCCTCCCTATTTTGTATACTCACCATGATGTCATATGGTCTGGAATATCCCTTTGGTCCTTTGTGGTCACCTGTCCTGGCTGTGTATCCTCCCAACTTCCCATGCACTCCCAGCTTCCTTGCCAGGATGGCAGTAAGAGAAGCAGAAAAGGCCTTGGCTCTGTGTAAGGCCTGCTCAGCAATAACAAAAATATCTCTGCGTTATCAGTACTGTGTTAAGCACAAATCCAAACCAGCCACATACAAGCCACTGTGAAGAAAGTTAACTCTACCCTGGCCAAAACCAGCACAACAAGTAAGCCATGTGCTGCTCTGTGCTGCTAAATTCTAGTTGTGTCCTTTTCTTGTCCTGTGAGCAGAAGGCACCTTCATGCCTTCCCATCAGGTTTATGTACACAGTGATAATATACCCCTGAGCTTTCTTTACTCCAGGCTGTACAGTCCCAGCTGTCTGGGACTCAGCCCCTGCTCCTATAAAAGATGCTTCAGTCCCAGTGATGGTGTCTTTGTGACCTTGTGCTGGACTTGTTCAAGCAAATCCCTGTCTCTCTTGTACTGAGGAGCCCATAAGTAGACACAGAGCTTCATAAGTGGCCTCTAACGCTAAGCAGGGAGGAAGGATCTCCAGTGACCTCCCTTGGCCTGCTGGCAACACTTTGTGATGTGTACTGTTGCCCACCTTTGGCATGGAATTGTACTGCTGGCTCATTGTCAGCTCATTCTCCTTGAGAACCACCGAGTCCTTCTCCACAGAACTGTCTCCAGCTAATCAGCCCCCAACATGTGCTGGTGCCACAGATTATTCCTTCTCAGTTGCAGGAGTTTGTATTTCTGCTTATTGAACTTAAGATTCCTTTTGTCCCATTTCTCCCACTTCAAAATAGCAGCACAGCCATCTGGTTTGTCAGTGACTCCCCACAGTTTTCTGTTGTCTGCAAAACTTGCTGATGAAACTTTATCCTATTATCAGCGTTGTTAATAAAGGATGTTGAAGGCTATTGGTCCTAGTATCAGCCCCAGGGTATAATACTATGATTTGCCTTCTAGTGGATTTGCTGCACCTGATCACAAGCCTCTAGGCCCAGACACTCAGCCAGTTTTTATTAGATTTCACTTCCACTTACTTAACTCTTGTTCTGTCAGCGTGTTTATGAGGATGTTATGGAAGATCACTATAAAAGCCTTACTGCAGTCAGGGTAAGGAACATCCACTGCACTTTCTGTAGCCACTAAGCTAGCTGGTTTACTGAAGAAAGTTATCACAGTGGATATGCATGATTCCCCCTTTATTCACGATAATGCCCCCCATGATTCCCCAGTAAATTCATGCTGACAACTCTCAGTCCTTTTACTATAATGTGTTTGGAAGTGGTTTCCAGGGTTAGTTATTCCATCACCTTTCCAGAGCCTGAGGTTAGGTTAAGGTACCTGCAATTCCCTGGATCATCCTTCATACCTTTCTTGGAGGAATGAGTGATATTTTCTCCCTTCTTGTTCTTAAGAATCTTTCCCAGTCATTGAAACCTTTTAAAGATTATTGAGAGTGGTCTTGCAGGATATCAGCCAGCTCCCTGAGTTCTTACATGTTCAACCTCTCAGTCCTCAGTGGACTCAAATATGTCTAGTTTGTTTTAATTTTCCTTTGCTTAGTCCTCCTCCACTGAGGATGTGTTTTGATCCAGATTTTTCCCATGGTCTCAGGGGCTTGAGGCTCCCAAAGGTCTGTCTTACTGCTAAGGACTGATATGAAGGAGGTTGTGAGTACCTGTATGTCATCTGTGTCCTTATCCACAAGGTCCCCTGCCCCGTTCAGCAAGTGGGCCCCACCCTGAGACCCTCCAGCTTGCTACCACCACCACCACCTCACTGTTCCTTCTGCCATGCTTTGTGAACCAGAAGGGGACCCTTTTTCCCTGGAAGAGACTCCCTTCACCTCACCCCAAGCAGTGTCATGAGAAGGTGTACAATAACTCCTGGTCCATGCCCCCTACTGCATACTACAAAAATTAACTCTCTTGTGGCTGGGACCAGGACACCCAATTTTCTACTGGTATTTTAAGTGCAAATGGTGCATTGACTAGACGTACCTGATTAACACTGTGGACTGTGAAGTGCAAAACATCTTGAAACAACTGGTCCATTCTCATCTCTAGGGTTAGGGAATGTATTCTGGAGAACTGATCAAACAGTTTGAGTGTAGCAATTCTGTTATCTCTATTCCCTCTGCTATTTGACCTGCTGGATGTTTTCAGCAATCAGTATAATTTTGTGAAATAATATCTACTACTCAAACAAACATAAACTCTTCCTTATAGTCTTACTAAGAGAAAAACAAACTATTTTATGAACACTTTTTTTTTCAGTACAAAGTTAATAAAAAATGCATGTCGTTCTTAAATTTCCATTTACTTTGTTTTCTCTGCTGCAGAATCTCAAAGTTACACGGAAGCCATTAACCTCTCTATGGTGATGTCTGACAGCACCGTGGGCACTAACTCTTCTTTGCTGAGGGCCAACATGCAGACTGATCCCTCCTTTCAGCGCTGTTTTGCATCTTCATGTACTGTTGCGAGTAGCAGTCCTATCCCTGGGGCAGAAAGGTAGGAAAATATTCTCCTGCATTATTGTTTAATTCTCATAATGATAGTTCCCAGCCAATGTTATACTTGCATCTTCATTGCAGACCATTTTCCAAGAACTTTGAGGTGGGCTGTGACTTTAACGTTGATATGGTCCATTGGCTGGATTTTAACGCATACACACAAGTGTTACTTTTATGTGAGGGACACAATTAGCATTGAAGATAAGTGGGAAGACAAAAATAAATAGAATTTATTGCTCAGTTATGTTATTTGTGCTAACACAAGCTCATGTGTATTCTTCTGTGTGCTTAACTGGCTTCTCTGATGTTTTACTTAAAGCTGTGTCATGAAATTTCACATTGAATAATCTGTATATGAGAAAAAGGGAGCACTCTTCTCACTACAGACATATGTTTTTAGTCAGTAAAATGTCAGTAGATTTGCTGTGGTAGTGTGTAGCTGATTCCCTTTCAACTGCTCAGCAGGCTTAGAAATTTTATTATTTTATAATTGTGGTAAACATGTAAGGCTCTGCACAATAGCATGAATAGTATAAAGGTACAAAGTAGTCCTTATCCAAAGGAGCTTACAGCATAAGCTAAGAAAATGGCAAGAAACTGCAAAAAAGCAAGGAGTCAGAAGACCATAACAATGCATGGTCAGTCATTACCTGTGTGCTATATTTACTCAATAGATGAGGTGGTACATTACACCTGAAGAAGTTACCTTTTCTATCACTCTGCAAAAACATTCCTTTCTAGCTAATTATCCTATTCTCATTTTTGGTTATTTGGCTCTTTTTTCACAGTAAATATTTGGGAATACTTCTGGTTAAAGTGTCAGAGTGTACTTCAAGTATGTTGTTACTTATTTATCTTCAAATCTAGTTGGTTTCATTTTCAGTCAGTACTGAGACTGTGAAAGAATGTTTTGGTTTTGTGATTATGAATGTGAACTATGAGACAGAGCCAAATATGTTGGTATTTGCTGCAGAGGAGGCAATGTGACAATTACAAGTGGATATGTATTAAAGCTTATCAGGCAGTTCAGTCGTTATCAAGTTTACATTCCTGCTTCAGACTATCTAGAAAATGTTGTTCCCTTCTTTCCAAATATTTTTTTCTCTAATTTTTTTATTTCACCTAGAACATAGCTACAGCTCTGGAGGTTTTTTTCTTGTAGCAGTGTTTTCTTCAATTTGCTTACCTTCCATTTCTTTAATGGCCTTTCTAATTTAAGCTGTTTAAATCTACTGGCATTCATTTCCACAGCTCCCTTTTAATTAAAAATCCTTTCTTTTTTGATATATATCTTATGTCAGCTTTTTCCCTTTGCATTTTGCAATGAGTTTGTTCTCTCTGGATTTAGTAATATTAATAACATTTTACAGCTACAGCCTAAGGAGGTTGTTTCATTTTTAGAAGCAAGGAGACCACTTAAACTTTTATCAGATGATTTCTTCAGAAACTTAGTTTCTCTTGTTTGGAAGAATTTTTTTTTTTTTTTTTACTTGAACAGGTAGAATTGCTACTCAGTAGAAAAGTAGATTGTTGAAATATTTAATTCTATAAACCAGAATTTTTCCACTGTCAAATAAATTAACCACTGGACCTGCCTCCTTTCTTTTTTTTTTCTTTTTTTTTTTTTTTTTTAATATAAATTGTATTAAAATAGACCTGGTCTGCAAGTTATTCCTTGTGAATTGTGTTCTTGCCATTATCATAGTTATTGATTTATTGTGGGATGGTGCATAACCACCTCTTCAGCCTCTTAATTTTTATTCTGGTGATCATAAGACATTGTGCATGTGAGAATTGGTATGGCCATGTGAAGTTTCTTCCATAAACCTCTACCTCTATGCAGCTTTGGCATAAGAAATTATTGCCTCCTACTGCTATTTTTCAGGTAGCACTTTAGCATATCAGCTAGAGCACTTTAACTCATTAGGACCACTGTGTGTGAGCAATGCTGCAAGCAGCCTCACTAAACTGATTCATATTAAAACTAACCCCCTCAAACAGGGAGGAATATTTTTAGCTGTCATTAATTTCATGGAATGGTTTACAGTGCAAACACAGAAACTGTCCCATCAGCGTGGCTAGGTGGAGTGTTAGATAACACTGAAGAAGTTACTGGTCAGTGTAACAGTGTAGGCCTGGAATCCCTTGATCCAGCTGCATTACCTGGTCCAACATGTTTCCAAAGAGCACCCTGAGGTTTTTGTCCTGGGTGTGATGTTTCATTGCTCTCAATGATCACTGAAGTGTAGGTTGTACAGTAACATTTTTAGGGAATGATTAGGCTGCTGTTTTATTTTTGTGTTCGATTTTTGGACTTTTTTTTTTTTTTTGACAGCTCTTCTGCAGCAGAATGTCCTTGGCTTGAAAGCAGCTCTAAAGCTTCGCTGTCAAACCAGATTTCAATGGGAAACACCAGGCAGCCAGGAGGTTACATTGTGCCCTCTGAATTTTCCAGTGCTGTGCAGGATGTCTCTCTCCTGTCTCATTTCCAAACTCCAGGACTGCAAGTTGTCACTCTGAGCAACCTGGAGAGCTCACCAGCAGAGCCACACCAAGATACCAGCAGCAGTGGCCGTGCCTACCTGAGCTACAGTGCCAGGGACAGTAGCTCCCCCCGAGAGGAGACACAAACTACTTGCGTAGCCAATGCTAGCACATCTAAAACCCTGAGCTCTTCAGTGGCAAGTGCTGATGACAGTGACTTTTTGACACAAAACTTTCTTACAGTGGCCTCTGGACACAATAGCCAGAACAGTGCAGTTCCACATTACCATGGAGGGAACCTACATGCTCAACCACCTCTCCCAGAGAAGAAGAGGTCCTCTGAAGGAGAACGTTCCTTTGCCTCTGTGTCACCTTCTTCAAGTGGCTTCTCTAGTCCTCACAGTGGAAGCACAATCAGCATTCCCTTTCCAAATGTCCTCCCAGATTTCACAAAAACATTAAGCCCTTCCCCAGTGCCAGGTAGGTTCTGTATCAGAGAAATGCAAAATACATTAGATTTTATATGAGTTTATAAAAAAAAATTTGGGGGGTTTTGAAAGTGGAGAGGGAAAAAAATAGTAGTGGAATGAAAATGGCACAGAGGACTTGATTGTTTGCAGTCAGTAGTGCCAGTTCACTGTCTTTGGATGCATTATTCAGAAAAGAAAGCTTCAGATTTTTTCCTGTGCTTCCTAGAAGTCAGCCATTGGACAGCCTACCTTTTCACCTGTCAGACTACAATGGATCGGTGTTGAGTCCATTTTCTTTTAAAAAGGGCTGGCTTCTGTCTGTACCTTTTAGAGTTGTGCCAAGAAAAGTTTAAAATGTACATGTGTGTTTGTTAGGCCATGTTGAGAAGTTCATATTTAATTCAGCTTTTTAACTAAAAGTTTTTAATATTTTATACATTTTGGAAACTTTGAACATGTTTTCAGAATCTTAGTGTATGTTATTATATTTGCTTGTTCTAAAACAGCTCAGTTTCTCTAAACTGTCCTAATGATGAGATGTTTTAGTAATTGTGTTGATTGAAAGTTAGAAAGAAAAGTAAAAACACTTTCGTATTTAAAAAAAAAATTCCTGACATTTTCTCCCTTTTATTTCACAGAAAACACAGCTGATAAACATGTGACCGTAAAATTTGTTCAGGACACATCCAAGTTCTGGTATAAGCCAGATATTTCAAGAGAACAAGGTATATCAATTGATCCATATTCTGATTTATCCATTCATTGAAAAAGTAGTTGGTGAAGTCTCGATTTTAGGTTCATACCTGACCTCTAAAAGAAATACAAAACCTAGAAGGGCCACAGACAGCCCCTCTTAGTTTCTTTTGTTGAAAGGCTGAATTTGAGTGTGGAGGGCAGTCAAATAGTCCTGAAAAACACTCAATTAGTTGAACAGAGTAGCCTAACTGAAATAACTATGAAGTAATATAGCTCTACCTGTGGTAGCTGCTGCAAATGCTCTTTGTTGTGAAGCTTCAGATTTTTGAATGGCAGATATGCATGAAACAATACCAAATGGCTATCTACTCTCTGAAACCTTTTGCGTATAAGTGTGCTGTTCTGACATGATCTCAGAATAATTCATTAGCTAGGTCACCACAAAAGCATTCTCACCCACCAGTTGTTTTGTAGCCTGAATTTCAATGTCAAGTGACATACATTATTTCTTAAAGGTCGCTACCATGGGACAACATCTTTATGATGTATGATACAGATACAGTATTTTTATATGTAAATATATTATTCAGTGAACTGAAGAAAGCTTTTATTACCTATGTGGAAATGGATACTTCTGAGCACCTGGAGTACTGCATCTAGCATACAGGAAAGACACAGACTTGTTGGAGAGAGTACAGAGGAGGGCCACCAAGTTGATCAGAGGGATGGAGCACCTTTTCTATTGAGGAAAGGCTGAGAGAATTGAGGCTGTTCAGTCTGGAGAAGGGAAGTCTTCGGAGTGACCTAATTGCAGCCTTCCAGTACCTGAGGGGAGCCTACAAGAAAGATGGGAGAGGGACTTTTTAGGAGAACACGTTAGTGACAGGACAAGGTGAAATGGTTTCAAACTGAAAGTAAGTTTAGATTAAATATTAGAAAAATATTCTTTACTGTGAAGATGTTGAGGCACTGGAACAGACTGCCCAGAGCTGCTAAAGATGCGCTCCATGGAAATGTTTAAGACCAGGTTGGGTGTGGCTCTGGTTTAATGAAAGTGATCTGTTCATGGCAGGAGCATTGAAAGGAGATGATCTTTAAGGTCCATTCCAATCCACGCCATTCTTCAATGATTCTGGTAACTTAAACACTGTCCCTGAAACAGTATGTGTATAAGCGATCTGGGTGCTTGTTACAATCCACTAATCATAGAGGAGCAAAGAGCTCCCTGTGGATTGTGGATAGAAACTTCAGGTTTGGATATTCTGTGAAACAAGACTAAGACCAAGCAAGGGTAAATGTTGATACCAAAAAATTGATGTATTTTATTCAACAGTAAATGAGAGAGAAAGAGAAAGAAATGGAAAAGATGTTGTTGGCAGATGGGAGGAGTAACAGGAGCAAATTACAGTAATTTCACAAATACAAACTG
>PYHW01009642.1:2326005-2345847 GCA_013186435.1 Turdus rufiventris
CTTTCTTAGCAGACACCTGTCCTCCAAACTAGGACAGGCACCTGAGCATATGGTGAGAGTCCATCCCAGTGAGATTGGGTGTTGGAAAGGTCCCAGTTCCATGGCTGCTGTTAGGAACAAGGGCTCACCCATGGCTGGAGAAGCTTTGTGCAGGACAGAACTCTGCAGTGGCAGCAAATCCTCCAGGCAGCACCAAAACCCCACCTGTCCTCAGTCTGATCCCGAGAACAAGAGAGCAAGTGAGGGCGAAGCCCAGCCCCTCATCCCCCAGCCAAAATCTCAGTACATCTGCACTTCCTAAGACAAGTTAAAAAATGGTAGCAAACCACAGCCTTCCATCTCCTCACATCTGCATCTTTTGTCTCTTAAGTGTCGTAGTTATCATCTCTTAGGCAACACATGGGAGAAAATTCCCTGAGAGAAAAAAAAAAAAGAAAAATCCTAACCTCCAACACACAGAGAAGTGATCTTTTCAGGACATTACAAATAAGTCAGATAATGAAAAGTAACACTGAGTACTTTTCCAGAAGTTGAAAAGTTAACTAAACTAAAAACAAAAGTTTAATGCTTTAATGAAGGTATTTTTTTTCCCATGGAACATATTTTAGCCAGCTGAACTCTTCTTCCACCCCAACTTTTTTTTTGGCAGTCAGCAGTCTGAAGCACTTAGAAAGCAGCAGACATTTTTTTTTTTTTTTTACAAATAATTTCCTAGCAAGTTACCATTATAAAAATATTTTGAATTCAAAAAAAGAATATTGTAAATTCACCCAAGCAAGCAACCCTCTCCCCACAACTCCATGTCTTTCTTAATACCTGCCTCCATGAATTTGATATCATCAGAATTTGCGATTAAAAGAACAGCTAGTCAAAGCAATGGCAGTAGATGAAAGACACAAGGGCTTTTGTATCCAGGCAAAATTCCTACAAAGAATTCTCTCGTGAGCAATTGGTTGTCATGTTATTCCTATTATAGCCTTTGTGTGGAATTTGATTACAAGGAAAAGACAATTTTGAAATGAGGAATTTTCTTTGTATTATTAGAAAACTTCCTCATAATTTGCTTTTTCTTTTCAGTGTGGGGGAAAAAAATCCCAATTTCATAAATAGAACTCACGTTTTTTTATTCCTTGGGCCACATTTATCTTCATTTATAGAAATATTCTGAAAGTGCAAAAAAGTAGAAAACTTGAGGTATTTGTCAGTTAGGTTCTCTCAGTCTACCATATGACAATGCATAATTTTAATTCACATGTGATTTTGTTCACTATTCTTGGTGGCAGATTGTTACACAGCTGTGCTTTAGTTGTGTAAATTCCAGTCCTGAATCACTTGTCCTTTTTTTGCCTTATTTTTTCAGTAAGTACTACATTATTTTTTTTTCCTATTCAAACCTGAGGTAGCTGAACAGAACTGGATGCTGCCACTTTAAATTAGTGTTTGAAAAATGCTCTACCACATGAATTATTTACAATTCTGTGTGAATAAATGAGCAAGACATGAAAAGAACCATGTCAAAAAATAAATAAGGCATCACAGCAAAAGTGTCTCTGATGGGTACATGTTATCTTTTTCTTCTTCAGAAAGGTGAGGTGAGGGGCTTATTTGCCAAAGCAAATTAGAGTAGATGTAGGTTCACACTTCCACACAGACAGATCCCACTGGAGCAAGTCAGAAACATACTCATTTATGCTTAAGCACTCCTTAATTTGATTTAATCTAAAAGAGACATTTTGTTCCTGTTTGTGTGGTCAGGGCAGCATGCAGGGAGTGGAGGGAAAGCTGTGGCTGGGATCAAACTCAAGTATTATAAATGCTAAGTATGTAAATAGCCTATACTTTTGACTATAAATGGGAAGTTGAAAGGATGCCTATGAGGTTCAGGCTCAAAACAGTGGCTTGGCAGAAAACTGGATTTAAGCTTTTAACTCTACCATAAACTTCCTGAGTGAAACCATGTTTCCTTTGCGTTTCTTTTCCCTTACAATGTATGTAAGAAATAATCAGATTTAGTTTATTTTAAAAGAGTATTATGAAAAGAAGATCACTGCTTTATTCAAAGGGTTTTGTTATTAGATACAGCAGCCTGAGAGGCCACATAACTTCAAAATGGATAGTCACAAAGGTGAACCTGTGATAAAATTGATAGCATATTATTTAAGACTTGACAAAAGATAGCTATATCGTACAGATGTTACCAGAATATAAGGCATAGTTGGGAAGAACAAGGTTTACAAACTAGAAAGACATTCTAGCTGTCTTATTCTTTGGGATCAGATTAATTTTGAATTAATCCACTAAGTGAAACTATTGCATGGTAAGACTGTTGATTCATGAGTTAATTGTTTTTCGAACACCATTTTTGTAACACTAAGCAAGTGAGTATCTGTTTTATGTTTTGTCTGTTCGTGTATTAGTTGTTGTTACTGAACCACCATTCTTTTCTTCCCATAGAAATTTGGTTAAATGCCTTAAACTTTTGTTAGCAGCACTAGTTGGCATAATGGATGTCACAGAACACAAACTGCCTACAGTTCTGGTTAATTTCAGACATGAAACAAATGTAGGATACTGGCTTTTCAAGGAGTAGTTATGCCAGGCACAAACCATAAAATATTACTTAGTAAGTGAATAAACTGGCTGGATCTAATAATGCACAGCTTGAGGTACTGTGATCCATGCTGTGAACATATGTGAACAAACAGAGCACTCAGTGGCCATTGCTTCAGAATGGTGTACACCAGGAATACTATTCCTGGAAAAAGTGACTTAAGTTCTTAGAAATCTGTGGTTCTGGGCATATTTTTCCCTCGTGCTACACATAATGTGATATCCAACATCTGGCAGTAGACAGGTTGCTACTTCAGTTTTGTGTCCCAAAACACACAGATCTGGGAAAGAAGAGATAATGACTGCTTCAGAAACCTCTGTGGGAAAACACATTTCCAGAAAAACATAAACAAAATGAAAACAAAGTTTACAGACATCTAAGAAACATTTGGTACAATACAAGGAAAAACAAACAAACAAATCATCAGCAGCTGATAAATGAGTCAGAAGTCAGTGACCTCCTATTGCAAAAATAAGGGTGAGACTAGGCCAACACTGGCTTGTTTTTGATGTATGAGTCTGAGACTTGACCTTGCATTGAAGGGTGAGTAGCTGCACATATATAGGATAATGCTGTCTGGGATAGAACCCTTGCAACCTCATTTATATGGTCATTAAAACAGCTAGTGCCAACAGGTCCTAGTGAAGTTCAGACCAAATAATTGAGTGTTCAGAAAAACTGTGAAGAAATTTCTGCAGTTTTTCAAAGGAGGGGGAAAACTTTAGACTATGCAGAGAGTAACGTGTTTTCCATCTTTAATTTCTTGTAGAATTACTTACAGCAAAATAGTAAACCAAAAATCACTAGTAGAAGAGAAAAAACAACTCATGGACATATCCCATACAGTTAATATAAGTTGCTATGTGACTTCCCATCTACTCTGTTGTCAGTGAAGAATGACATTTGTTTTCAAATAGTGTATGAAGTGTCTTACTGTAAATATCAAGCAAGGGAATGTTTATTATTTCCTTCCCAAACACTCGGAAGTGAAAACATTTTAGCTATTGAGTTTTACTCTCCCTTTCCAATTGTTGCACAAATTACATTTTCAGCTGAGATATAGGAGACTGTCTGTTCTATGACCTGAAGTAGAGTGGGCATCCCCAAAATGTAGATTTTCATTTTGCAACGACATCACATCTTCTCTACCAAACACATTTAATACAGCTGCTTTTATACCAAACATTTGTTTTATTGTCAACCTTATTTTTCCAAATCACATTTCTTTTGTTTAAGCCCATCTGCCTGTCTGACAAGGCAATTGCAAACCTTCTGAGGCTGGAATTCATGTGTCTCCACTCATCTGCATAACGCCTAGGACATTCCATTTTTGACCAGACACTTATGCACAGCAGCTTTATTTAGGAATGCAATAGTTAATTCTTCCTCCTGTTTGTTACAGAATAAGAACTATAGGAATGGCTAGCAGCTAACTGTATACTGTACTTCTTTCTACAAACTGGGAGCTTTCTTGCTTTTCTTCAGTTAATTTGTGGTGTGTTCAGTACTCAGTAGTTATAGCCATGCCAATCTGAGTTAGTTATACAAATTACACAGTGTAAGCTTGCCTCAGATATTTAATTTTAAGAGAATATCAACTACTCTTTTCTCTAGTTTTACAGATCTGTACTTGCTGATCATTGTCCTTGAAGTATGGACCGAATAAGTGTGTTGTCGGAAACCTGGAAGACATTAGCATCACATGAGGCATTCTTCTTTTATTCTGACTAAGCATTAATATAATTGCACACATGGCTCTGTGGAGCATGAGTACAAAATAATGGTTTTCCTCTCTAATATCAATTCTCCAGTAAGGCTTATGGTTTGGTAATTGTGGGTGTCAGTCCTCCTCTTAATCGAAAACCTGGTAGAGTGTTTCCCTTACTTTTTACTTCAATATTTTCTTCCTTTGTCTATTCTTCAAGTATGGAATTTTCTTTTTAAACCCCAAATTTAAAACCAAAATAATTCTTCTATGTGTACATGTATTGTAGCCCTTGCTTTTTAATAAAGAATCATTTTATTAGATAATCAGTCCTTCAACTAGATATTTTTTGACATTGCTTGGCTGCCAAATCCTCATCCAACTGTTCTTTTTTATGCATCCCCCTTAACTGGACAGGGAGCCAAAATGAGAAAAAAAGTGTTGCGAGTCAAGGCAAAGACGAGGAGGTCACATACTAATTACTTTCACAGGCAAAACAGACTTGACTTGGGGAAAGTTAATTTAACCTGTTTCTTCCTTTTTTCCTCACCACCCCCCTGCTGGGCAGTGCTCAGCCCATTCTCAGCTGTGTTTCCCCTGTGGAGCTCAAGGCTGGAGAGCTGGGAGGCACTGGAGCTGCTGGAGCTACCTGGACCAGTTGTATTTGGCCTAGGGTAGCCCGGGCCTCTTCTCTCCCAGAGAGCACACCTGGGCACTTGCGCATGGTGAATGCTGCCAGCAGATTTGTGTCTGTTTCCTCTTAAACACTACAAAACAGAACTGAGTATATATTTGTAATGTAAATGACAGCTTAGCACAGATATTATCTGACTTGGCTCAATCACAGCTAACTCTAAATGTTAAAAAAAGCCAACTGTGGTAAATTAACATATATATTATGTGAATTAGCATTGGTACTGATGCTTACTTCTCTAAAGTTGTGTTGGTTAGTTAATATTGTCCTCAGTACAGACCTATTTTTTGGCTCACTGAGACAGTGAGTACAGAGTAACAGCATTGTGTTTCTTACTATGAAATCTTGACAGGATGCTGAAACAAGATGCTGAAACAAGAGACATGCAGTATTAGTACAGACATAAGAGGTTAAAGGAAGCTGAGCCTTGGAGCTCCATCTCAATTTGAAGAGGAGCTAGGCATCAGGCTGTATTTCAAGGCCAGGTTAAGTAGCCTGGAGTATGTATTCCTTTGTGAAGCCACAGACTTATGAAGTATGCATTTCTTGCTTGCCACTGAGAAGATTTTTAATTTCCTTTTACCCATGGGTAAAGATCTGTTTTATAATGAACAGTCTCATAGCACATGGCTTCAGTAATGGCCAAAGAACTACGTAAGTTCCTACTTACAGTAGATATCCACTTTGTTTCCCTGGGGTGCTCTGATGACTCAGACTGCCAAAAACTATGGATGTCTGGCAAAAAAAAGGATATTTCCTCATTATTGCAGCTTTACAGACATAACAATGCCACATATTTAAAACTTGTTCTGCAGTGACACTATTCACTGCAAAGTTATAAAAGCCCAACTCTACCTAACAGAAGAGAGCAACACAATCATTAACAGGCTTTGAAGGGCTCAATTGTCATTGTTAGATTCAGTCTGCAATTATTTTAGATTGTCAGTAATAAGAGCCTTTGTCTATAAGTTTCTGTGCAATGTTGTGCACGCTTTGTGCACTGGAGTTCAAGTGCAATACTTAGCATGGAAATACCAAAGACCAGAGGCACTTACAGAACCTGGAAATGCTTCCATCTTTTGCTGGTAATCTGCTGAGGAGCAGGCAGTGAGGAGTTTGCAAAGAAAGGTAACTATGGCTGAAAAAAACATTTTAGTTACATCAGAAGAGAGTTGGCATGTAGCACTGAGATAAATCTAGTACATGAGAATCTCATTCAAGCTATCAGAATCAGTAAATGTCCTGTCTCTTGCATTTCAAATCTTAGTTGAAACCTGTATTGGAATGTACAGAATAAAGCTAGAAAGTCAAGGTGGAAAAAAGAAAAAGAATTTCTAAAACTGCATGGTTGTTTTGTTTGTGCTCTCTTCAACAGATGTTATATTGCAAAGCAACTATTATTACTGTGGCAATGATAAGTTAATCTTGGAGTATCTTGGAAGCTAAATAAGTGCATACTAGATTAAGGTATTCAAAAAAATAAGTTTTGGAGCACTGTCTCTGTTCTCTGTGTGTTCCTTTGGGCTTTCTTCAAAGAAGCAACACCGCTCAGTAGAATTGCAAGTCACGAGGCAGATAGTAGAACATTACAGTAATTTCACGACTATAAGGTGCACCCTTTTGACTAAAATTTCCCCCCGAACCCAGAAGTGCGCCTTATAGTCCGGTGTGCCTTATATGATCTACAAAGTTTGAAAATTTGCCTACCCGGAAGTGTGAGCCGTGAGCCGAGCCACGAGGGGGGGCAGGACTGGGCAGCCCCCATCCAGCAGGAGCTGCGCGGGGTGGGCAGGACTGGGCAGCCCCCATCCAGTAGGAGCCGTGCAGGATGGGCGGGACAGGGCAGCCCCTGGCCAGCAGGAGTCACACGGGGTGGGCGGGACCAGGCAGACGCAGGCAGCCCCCGGCCAGTGGGAGCCATGCGGGGAGAGAGGGAGTGGGTGGCCCCACCCTGTGCCACCCCCAAGCTGAGGGCAGCCTTGCCCTGCGCTGCCCCCGAGCTGAGGGAGGCCTGAGCCCGGGGCAGCCCCAAGCCAAGGGCGGCCCCCCCCACGCTGCCCCCGAGCTGAGGGAGGCCCAAGCCAAGGGTGGCGCCACCCTGCGCCGCCCCCGAGTTGAGGGCGGCCCTGCCCTGCACCGCCCCCAAGCTGAGGGTGGCCCTCGCCCAGGGTGGCCCTGAGCCAAGGGCAGCCCCGCCCCGTGCTTCCCCGAGCCGTGGGGGGCCTCTAGCCACCTTGAACCGCAGCAACCCCGAGGTGTGAGCCGTGGCCGCCCCGAACCGTGGCAGCCGCGAGCCGTGGCCGCCCCGAGCCCTGCCTCACCAGCCGGGGGTGCGCGGGAGTGCTGGGGCCCTGCACATGGGGAGGACACTTGGGGCTGCGTTTAAAGGCTACACTGATCTTTGAAAAATATTTGCAAATTGAGCACATGCCAGTAAACCCGCGATGGCACGATTCTGTTACTAACTCGTTACTTTGTTGCGTGCCGCGTGGCTCCTCGCTGCAAAAAAAAAAGGTGTGCTTTATAGTCCGGTACGCCATGGATGATCTACAAAGTTGCAAAATGTGCCAGCTCCCAGGGGGTGTGCCTTATAGTCCAGCGCGCCTTATGGTTGGTAAATTACTGTAATCACACTGAAAGGAGATGGAAAATTTTGCCCATCATTTCTATACAGATCTCGATTGACCTTCTAGCCAATGAAAAATCTGTGCCTCCATTTCTTTTCTTCTGCTCTCTTCACAAGTTGGTTACTTACACAGCGCCACTAGTGGACTTTCAACACAAATTGATTTTCACATAGTTATTTTATTGACATTGGCACAATGTTGTTTGGCACAAGATGTTCTTCATATTTAATATGAGACATAATGAGGTTCAGGATTCTGACCTCTGATGTGATTGAAATCCCTTGACTGGACCAAGTTTCTGAGAGACACACCATCAAGAAATATTAGACTAAAATGAATGATTTATCAGAACACTGGACAAAATATTTATGTTTTCCAGTTTGTACATCTTGATATAAAGTTGTTATTGTGTGAGTTTTTAGAAGTTGCATGACTTTCTAAGGGTTTACTGGGGGGTTGAAAATAGTCATCACTTTAAGTTTTAATCAAGTATCTTAACCAAAACATCAATCCTTGTCTTTAATGTACTACTGAATGACAAGTCACTGGACATTTTGTGACTTACAGACATATTGTAAAATGCTGTTTAAGTTGGAATCTGTTTTTGCTGCCTGGTTTGTAACTCTTATCATTTGTATTACTCTGACCTCGAACTAAACTTATTTTGATACATTTTTATTTACTTTATGTTTAGGCAAATTTAATTGAAATAAATGTAACTGAAAGGAGACTTTTGATTCTGGTGCAAGAGGCTTGCTTGAGGATGAAGGGAGCATAAGTCGCTCTAGCAGTTGTTTGTAGCATGTTTCTCTGAGGCAGAGTGCGGAGATGAGCTGAACACAATTCTTGGCCTTTCATATTAAAATTCCTTCATCTAAAGGAAGAGAGGAAGTAAAAGTGATTACTCAGTCTTTTGCCATTCTCTTTGAATAGAGCTAAACTTTCTCTGCCAGATACAGCTCATCTCTTAAAGTTCATAAAAGTACTTAGGAGCATTTCTTCTGTTTTCCTTTGGAATGACATTGTACAAACTGGCAAACATTTAAAAATCTGCTGTAAGAAGAGATTCCAAGTATTGTCATAAAATCTTAACTTCTCCTCTGTCTGAAGTATTATGGCTCTAAAAGGTACTGTGCTAATTTTATGCACAGTTATATTTTTGTAGGTATAAAATCTAAAATAATTGCCAAATGATACCACTTCCTTTCAGTTTAACTTTCAAAGATGAATTTTTGGGCAATTAACCTTGGAGAAATGGGCCTTTACTGCCTGATGTTCAATTGCTGATGGAAGGCTTTTAAAAAGAGAAGTTGTTATTCCTCAAAGAAGATAAACTATTTTTCCTCGTAAATGGAAATGTACAAAAATAGCTGTTCATGTACTTATCATTTTTACTGAAAGAGAAACTGTAATTCAATCACTACCTTATGGTAATTGTTGTTAAAATCCAGGAAACTTTTGCATTTATCTAGATGAAGAGAAGGAAAAGTCTTAAAGAGTAAATATCTCCAGTATTTCAAATTGCCCCTGAGGGGAATACAACTGTAGTCTAAACAAATAGAGCATACTCTTTCTTGAAGATTTTAATTTAGTCACATAAATTTGATAGTTTAAATGTTCCCAGCAGATTGTAAAGATGAGAAATATGATGAAAATTTGGTATGGATTGCTTAATTAAAAAACTTAATTCAAACTCTTTTAAGAAACCTTCCCTAGGAAACACAGTATGATAATTTTTCTATTATTATGAGATGATAGATTAATCTTTTATCAAATCCCACTTCATATAGCAATTCATACAGTTTTTAAAGTATTCAGTGCAGTTTATATGGTGGATAGGAGTCTGTTTTTTATTTCTGGCAATGTTGCTTATCTTTTTTATAACTTCAGTCATTTGACTTCTCACTCTTTACCTGCCTTATATATTCAAACAATAAATCCACCAAATTGTCTATGATTTTCTACCTTGTTTATCCTTATGGCATGCACACAATGGATTGGAGGCTTTGGGTATTCATGTACCTTATAATAGCATTTCTACAAGAATAACATTTAGAACTTATGTTCCAGTTTAAATTGAGCCTTTTATTTTAGGTACTTCTGCAGCTGAATATTCCATAAGGCTGTTTAGGAAAAGAGATGCATGGAGGTATCCATGACACAGCTGAGATAAAGATGAGCCTGAGTAAATGCTTACCAGTTGGCAATTTATTGTACTTCCGTAGTCAGACTCTGACATTAAGTTTCAACATGATTGAGCTACAAAAGCATGTTGAAGACATGAAGAGCTGCATTTTATATTCTATAGTTATTATAAACACACACTTGCCAGGAGAACAGATTTCACACCATCTTAAAAAAAGGACACAAAATTAAGTATTTTGTAAGAAATGAGAATGTTAATGCACAGTAAGTCCAGGAAGTATTATTTTCTTTGTGTTGAGGTAGTGAAAAAAGGGGACAGAAATATGTTTACTATGTTTACTGGGAATAACTGTGAGAAAGCTATGCCAAGGCCCTTGTGTTGCCATCACTGCTTGGAAACATGATAGTTAAGATGAAGCAGCAAAGAAATCACCGTGTGTTGGAAGCAATTTACTCATGATTGTTAACTAATCATTTTATATATCTTTATATGTGAGTTTCCAGTCTTCCTGGTTTATGCATATTTATATAATTCCATTGGCTTGTTCTGTTTGTGAACTGTACTGCAAGAATTAATACTAGACCAGCTGACTTTTGATAGCAACCTTCCTACATGTTAAAATTTCAAGTCTAGAATTGGAAAAGTTTTGTACTCCATAAGTATTAAATATGGTGTCAGTTTAGCATATCATGCTTAGATGTAACAGACTTTTAGGGAGCCATGTAAAAAGCAAAACAAACAAGAGTATTTTCCCCCTCAGTGAACATCTCTTTTTAAGTGAGTGATAGAACTAAAATTACAGAATTCTACAATTTTGCTGAAGCCACTATTGGTGAAACGAGGACTAATCTAGTTAAATTTGTAATTAAAAATCTGTAACAAAAATCTAACCCTCAGAGCTACTACAGGTAACCTCAGAAAATATTCATCCTCACCTTCCCCACAAAAATTTAAAATCCGTTATAATTAGGGCATCATTCCTATCTCTTGGCTTTGTTTTTGCTTTGACCTCCCCTGTTTCAAGAACACTGTAGCCCATACCTCTTGGTAACATTTCTGAGAAGAGCAAGACCACAGGTTTATTAAAGCATTCACATAAGGAGTGAAAAAGAATCTTAATATATGCCAAAACTTCGTGCAAAGAGAAAGGAATTTAAAGACCCTGGTGAATTGGAACTACTCTAAAAGAATGTAATTACAGCCAGGCAGATTCACATTAAGTATCTTGAAAAACTTGAAAATGGAAATGACAGTGAGAAGTAAAACTGGACTAAGATTTATAATCTAACATAAAATTCCACATTTCTTTTCTCAAAATGTCTGGAAGAAGCTCAGGTTCAAAAATTTACTCTTAATATGTGCCTTTCCATTGCTGCTGAGGCACAATTGCTAGGTATTCTCTGTCTTCTAAGAGGGAATAACCAACAGTCCTTATTGCCTTACTGTTCCCTTTCTATTTTTAGGTCTCTATTCATTCCCCTCCTTTCTATTTTTAGGGTTTTTTTTATTTCCCAAGAAATAAAAGGAAAGGTACCTTTAGAATAAGACATCTCTGCTTTCTTCTGCTCTACATCCTCCCCATTCCATGTCTCTTAGTCTGTAAGAACACCCGCAATTTTTATAAACTTATGAAAATAATTTCTGAAATGTGGTCAAATTCCATCCTCCACACATGCATATTTTTTACATATTAGGACAGCTAAATCTAAAATAATTTAGAACTGGGAAGAATACATATGTAATTGCTATAAGGAATTATCCCTTGCAAGCACTGCCTCTTCAGATTCCCTTGCACTTTTTGTCAGACAAGGAGCCATTAGAACTTTTTCTAAATGGCTTTCCCCTCCAGGTCCTGACACCTGTATAATTTCCCTGTCTCCAGACTCAAAAGAATTATATCTTCGTCTTTCTTCATCACCCTCTAATCTTGTATTTTTCCTCTACTTATGCTTCTGCTGCAGCAGGAACACATCTCCAGGAACAACCTGCTACAGGACCTAATGGCAGAGCCAGTCTGCGGGTTGTACTTAAGATTTCTTTAATAGCAGCCACTTAGTTTGAAAAGAATTGAAGTTAAAGCATTTCTTGCATCTTTGCAGATGCTTGTTCTGCCTATGTCCATGAAAGTTGCAGTTTTATCTTTCCTTCCACTGTCTCTGGAAATCTTTCCCATCTTTAACCCATAAAGCTTCTATCTACAGCTATGTGCTGCATTTCTGCAATAGGTATGATATTGAAGGTGCCAAAACTCCTGATATGTCTGGTACAGTGCACAGTGCAAGGCAAAGATGGCAACTTGATTTAAATTGGTAAATAAACATGTCAACATGATATATTATTGGGTTCATTAACCTTGATTTTAATGATTAATTTAATTGTCGTTAATTTGGAAATTCCAGGATGGTGTCATATTCTCTCCCATATTTTTTAAGACACCTAATAGCTTTGCTGCTGCTTTCCTACAGAAAAGAGAGATTGTACAGTAGCAAGGAACTGGGATATTTTGCTTTACTTGAAAGGACTTTGTCATATTGGATATTATTTGTCAGATCATTTTGTATGATAAATAGGCAACTCTGAATGTCATGCATTAGAACAGACTCCCTAG
Source organism: Turdus rufiventris (assembly GCA_013186435.1). NCBI lineage: Eukaryota > Metazoa > Chordata > Aves > Passeriformes > Turdidae > Turdus > Turdus rufiventris. The sequence goes on from PYHW01009642.1 coordinate 2,338,397, forward strand.
GCAAGTGGTTGAGTCACCATCCCTGGAGATATTTAGAAGATGAGTAGATGTGACACTTAGGGACATAGTTAAGTGGTGTATTTGGCAGTGGAAGGTTAAAGATGGACTCAATGATCTTATGGGTTTTTTCCTATCTAAATATTTCTAAGAGTCTATATATGGCTGCACAATTTTTGAGAAACATGACATTTTCTGCAGAGGAAGGAGGACTGAGAATTTTGGTTACTTCAAGTTTTAATTTTTTTCTAGTTTCTGAGAGCAAGTAGGTCTATATAACAGTATCTTCAAAAGAGAATAATCTTCAGTCTGAAAGCAAAACTGAATAATTTTCCCTCAATCTCCTCACATGGCTCACATATTAGTTGACAGAAGTGTTTACAGAAGTCTTGGCATCAAATTATACTATCACAAATGGTGCCTATGAATAGGTCAAATCAAAGGTCATGGAATGGGATTTACAGGTGTACAATTAAATTTTTCACAAATAATTGTCAAATTGTGAAGCCAGTATCATAGAAGTGTAAGAATTGTATTTGTTTAGAAAGCAGTAAATGTTGCTATCATTGTGCAAAACTACACAGCAGCAATGTCTTAGCACTGTAAAAATATAATCACAGTGCCTCCACTGGGACACAGTAACTATCATAATTGGTAAGTATACTTTTATACCTTTTTCATACATATTTTCAGGTTGTTTGGATATAAAAGAAGGAAGAAAACAATGTTTTACTTTAGTTTTGTTAATGACATGCCATAATATTCCATTTTAAATGTCTTTTTTAAAACAGCTTGATGACATAACTGCTGCTGCTGAAGTCTTTGATTATTGTATTCATAGGAAAAAAGCTTAACTAACTTAAATAAATACATTTGATAGCTGCCTCACACAGTATATTTATGCAATTAATACCATAATACAGCTTTCATAGATGCTTACAAAAATGTCAGCAAACAACCTGAAAAATCAAATCCTACTGAACCTTGCTGTTTTTTAAAGTAATAATCCATGTGGGTTTCCACCCTTCAAGGTATAGTGGGCTGATCCTGACTGGATGCCATGTGTCCACCAAAGCTGCTCTATCACTTCCCTCAGCAACTGGATAGGAGACAGAAGACAGTGCAGAAGTTTCATGCGTTTGGATAAGGACAGGAAGAGATCACTTACCAAATGCCACCACAGGCAAGAGAAACTGAATGTGAGAATATTGGCTGATTTTTTTCACAACAAAATCATAATAATGATTTTGATAATGAGAAGTAAAATAAATCTTAAAACTACCTTCCTCCCACCCCTCCCTCCTTAACAGACTCTCTCTGCTCCTCTGCAGTGGCATAGTGGGGATTATCATCAGTCCATCACAGTTGTTTCTGCTGCTGCTCAGGGAAAAGAGTCCTTCCTCTGCTCCAACATGGGATCCCTTTCACAGGTGACAGTTTTTGAACTTCTCCAATGTGAATCCATCCCATGGGCAGCAGTGCTTCACAAACTGCTCCAGCCCAGGTCACTTTTACAAGGGGTGCAGTCCTGTTCTAGTGTGAGACCCCCACAGGATCACAGGTCCTTACCAGGAAACCTGCTCTAGTGTGAGTTCCTCTCTCCACAGGTCTGCAGGTCCCTGCCAGGAGCTTGTTCCAGCACAGGATTCCCATGGGTTCACAGCTTCTTTTGGTCATGTACCTGCTGCAGTGTGGATCTCCTCCACGGGCTGTGGTCAGATCTCTACACTCCCATTGACCTCCAAGGGCTGCAGGGGCACAGCTGCTTCACCATGGTCTGCACCACGGGCTGCAGGGGAATCTCAATTCCAGCATTTGGAGCACCTCCTCCCCCTCCTTCTCCAAGGACCTTGGTGTCTGTAGAGTAGTCGATCCCATATTCTCACTGCTCTCTTCTCTGGCTCCAATTACATCTGCAAAATTTTTTTTTTCTTCTTCCTTAATATGTTACTACCATTTCTAATTGGCTCAGCCTTGGACAGTGGTGGGTGTGTCTTGGAAACAGCCGGTGTTGGCTCTGCTGAACATAGAGGAAACTTCTAGCAGCTTCTCACAGCAACCACCTTTGGAACCCCACTGCTGCTGCTAAAACCTGGCCATGCAAACCCTATCCATAATATCAGGCCCAGAATTCTTGCAATGTTTATTTTAATAGCTTATTTTTCACTCCCAGCAAGATAATTAAGTGATTTCTCCAGAACCAGTGCTGGAGCTGTAGCTAAGCAGTTACCGCATTTCAATTCTGGCCATTTCTTTTTCCCTACATCAAGTAGTATCTTCTGAGATAAACATTTCTCTTTGTAAATAACATTCAGGGTGCCTATTAGTATTTCAGTTGCCACCTGCTGACTGACTGTGGAAAGACTTCATCTGGTTGCAAAGCCTCTGCACAGTGGCAAGTCAATAATATTTCGATCCACTAACTTCATCTCCTGTGAGGAGAAGACCAAGATCAGAGATTCACCAGATTCCCATCTGTTTTTCTTTTTTCTGGAGCTGCTACATATAGAAGAATAGATTATGGGACATTGGGAACGGCGCCGCAGCCAAGCCTCAGCTTTAATTGGGTGTAGCTGTGTGGGACAGGTGAACAGCACTGGAGAAGAAACAGCAAAGAAGCGTGGAATGCTGAGGTGTAGTGACCAATCACAAAAGAGTACAAGGACACACAGGTGTTATGCATGCATTGTACCTGGGAATAATAAAGTGCTGATGCTTGACACCATTCCCGGTGCCGGTTGTGTGTCCTCCATCAGCTGCACAAGCTTTTTTACTTTTTTGCCTTCTCTGACATAAAAGCTGGGAGAGTGAGTAGCATTTTTAAAGGAGTGTTGATGATGGAGATAGTTGAGAGTGGGGAGCATGAGGAGGACTTTCCCTTGCCTCACCCCCCAACTCCCCTGCCCCCCCGGCCCCCCATAATTTAAAAGTTAGGCTTGTTCCCTGCAAGTCCTGAAGCTGCAACCTACAAAAACTGAGTTTTTCAGAAATTTGTACTAATATATTTTAGGTGTTTTTAAGCATATTTACTGGCTTCAGTATGTTTCCTCATGCTATGGACACACTTCAGATTACACTGCTTATCAAACTTCAAATTTTACACTTAAATGTGACTTGGGAGAACAAATGCCCTCACTCTAAAATTCTCTCTTATTCTTCCTTCTTCCCCTCCCTTTCCCCACCCGGTTTATATACTGAGCGTGACACCATGGGGTATGAAATGTCCTTTTGGTCAGTTGGTGTCAGCTGTCCTGGCTGTGTCCCCTCCCAACTTCTTGTATACTCCAAGTCCCCTTCTGGTGAGGTGGTACAAGAAGCAGAAAAGGCCTTGGCTCAGAAAACCCTCGGTAAGCCTTGCTCAGCAATAACATAAACATTTCTATACTATCAAGACTGTTTTCAGCACAAATCCAAAGCTCAGCTCCATACCAGCCACTGTGAAGCAAAGTAACTCTACCTCAGCCAAACCCATCTGTTGTTGAGCAGTACTTGCTCAGCATCAAAGTCTTTCTTTTGGACGTGATCATCCAGCCAATTCCTCATCCACAAGAGCCCACCCATCAAGTCCATCTCTCACTAATTTAGAAAGAAAGATGTTGTGGGGAGCCAGGTCAAAGGCCTTACAGAAGGATATTATTTAAGTATCTCCTTTGCATTTTATAAAATCATAGTACTAAACCCTTTCTCATTAAAATTTAAAACCAAATTTAAAATTTAAAAAAGAAATAAACACTGTAACATGACGGCATATCTAAATGTCTGTATCAGTTGGCTTAAGGTAGGAATAAGATTAAACTGATTCTCTTTAGAAGCAAACTGTTCTGTGATTATAACTGATTTAGTTCCAGCAAATCTTTCTACTGAGAAATGCAAAGTACAGAAAGAAGACCTTCTATTCAGAGAACATTTTTTTTTTTTAAAGTAGAATTACAATCAGCATCTTCAGTGTAATTTGCTGGTTGTCTCTTAATGAGAATTTTATCCCTGTACAGCACTTTGGTCGAGATGCTCCCAGCAGAGGTAAAGTTAGTAGTTAGATAATTCCCACATTGTATATAATTGCAGGAACAGAGTTCTTGACTGCACCACATATGGGAGATGGATTAATCAAAATAATTGCTGCCTCTTAGAAGCAATGCTATTCCAGATGCTCCCCTTTTGTACTTTAGTTATTTACTTTGGACCTGAACACAAAAATATTGCAAGTTTCTTTCTTTCTCTGCACTCTATGGTGAGTATGTTCTCACTCAAAGTGTAGGTGGTCTTGAAAGGGCACTTTGGCTTATGCCTCACAAGTTCTTGCCTTCCTGTAATATGTGGTGAGTGGGGAGTTTACTTACTTGTTTTTTTGATGGAGTTCACTCCTGTTGTTTGGCAAATAAATACTCATGGCTGTAGACCGATACACCTAGGAAAGGGTTTGTTGTCTGGTTATACGAAAAATTGCTCTGTGGCTAGGCTTGTGTTTTTAAACTGATGCATTGATGTGATTTAATAGCAAATAAATGTGACTTCTCATTATAGGTTTGTCTTTTCATGTGTACATATAGGTATTGGGCAGTGAAATACTCTATTTTCCAAATCTTTAACAAAATGCTAGTTAAAGATTTTCTGAATAATAATAGAAACATATTTTTCATCTTAGTTAAGAAGCTCTATGTTCACTAAAGAAGTTAGGACAGCAAAACATGCTTTATAAGAACAGTAATTTTGTCACTATGATGATACAGAAAGTGTCCTGTTCTGCTATAAAAACAGGTGTTGAGGAGGATTCTTTTGATAGATTACTCAGAGGAAAATAGAGCAGAAATGCGGCAATATTTTGTCTGAGAACCGTTTACTGATTAAAAAAATGGGTAAATGTTCCTATTCAAGGGGGATAGAGAGAGAGGAACCTCTCAATAAGGTTACTGCTTGTTACGTGCAGTGGAGGCAGGTAAGACAAATTTGAGTTTGTTCAATAAAGAAGGGTGCAAAATCCTTTGTCTAGGATGGAATAACCCTGTGCACTAGTACAGGCAACACTGCTGGAAAGAGGCGTTGCAGAATCGGGACTACTGGTGGAACACACATTGAACATAAATCAGTAAGGTGCTCTTGATTGAGGGAAGTGGTTTTACCTCTTTTTGTGATACTTGTGAGATTGTATGTGGAATGCTGTGCACAAATTCAGTTCAAAGGACAGGCAGGGAAAAACCGGAGCAAGTCGAAGTGGATGGCTGCCAGCATATGGTAAAGGGGTCTAAGATGAGATCTCAAGATATCAGAATCCCTTCAGCCTTAGGAAGAGAAGGGTGGAGAGAGACCTTATTGGTGTCTGTACCTACCTGCAAAGAAGATTCAAAGACAGATTATTCTCAAGGATGTGTGTTGATAGTACAAGAAGTAGATGCAAGCTGAAACATGGAAAGTTCCAGTTAGAGAGAAAAAAATTCACCATGATGGTTGTCAAACACCGTAGCAGTTTCCCTAATTAGGCTGTAGTAATCATAAATCATTAGAACAGGGCTCTGAGCAACCAGCTTTGAGCAGGACATGAATTTTTCTATCTGACCTCCGGAAATGCTTTCCAACCTTGTGTGAGAGCCTGGGAAGACTGATGTCTTCAGACATTTTGACATGTGTGGGGGAAGGGGCAGGCTGGGCCTTGCCCTGGGGAGGCAGCTATCTGCCCTCTACACCCCCATCCCTAGAGCCTATATCTAGCCTGGCAGTGGCTGCTAATCATGGAACACCAGAGGCAATGCCTCACACTCTCCTAACCCAGCTTCTAAGTGGCCAAATGACCAGAATCCCCACCTGGGGGAAGGGCCCAGGAAGGTATTTAAGGCCAAACATGAGACCATCACTTTGTCTGGACTCTACCTCCTCTTGGAATTTCTATCATCATGGGAAACCAGGAACTGGTAGCTACATGTGTGCTTTTCTGTATCTTTTTTATGCTTCTCTCTTTCTTCTTCTTCAATTCCCTCTTCTTGGAATTCGTGAGTAACTTGTAATTGAACAGGCTTAAAGTTTGCTAACTTGAATGGGCTAAATTAACACTTTGAGAAGTCTTTTATATTGATTGAATATTGCATTAAACCTTCTGCCAAAATTTCTTTGATTTTCTAAAGTTGCAAGTAAAGTTACTTTTTGTTTTGACCTCTTGAGAATATCTTGTCAGTATTTCTACCATGTATCTAATCAGACTACGTGAACAACTGTAAGCCCTGTTGAAAATCTTGTCAACCAAGTCTTAAAACTGGTGGGCCCCTACAACAACCCCACACCAACATGAACTGAAAATCAACTGGAGATGAAGATCCTTTCTCTTTCAAAGAGACCTTTGAATACAGTAAGTCTAAGAATGAAATGAAACTATGTATTTGAACATCTCCATGAAAAGTTCCTATCTTTGCTCATTTCTCTGTTGACTGCTTCTCCAGACAGGAAAATGAGATAATTTTCTGATAGCTGACTTGTTTCCAGTGCAAACTTCACTTTGGTTTGACTGAGGACTTTGAAGGCTCTTGCTTGCTTTTTCTTCCACCCCTCCCCATCTTTTATTTTGAAGGAAGCAGTGGTTGGTTTTAAGTTCAGTTTTCTGGAGTAAAAAGGTTATGGAACTCCAGGGAAATGTGGATTTTTTTACAGTGTATTTCGTCCAGTAGATGTCCCTCATTCATAAAGAATCTTAAAGGGATTTTTCCAATGCCAAACTCTAGGTATATGAAGAGAAAGGCTTTAAAAACAATTACCTGCCTTATCATTTGCCCATTTAAAATAAGGTACAAATTGCTATACTGTATATAACTGGACTTTGAAATAAAGGAATTTTCACCAGGAGTAGCTCCCATTCTGACTCTAGTTGAGTCTGAACAAAAGCAATAGGAAGCATTGCAGCAAGAAAAGGCAGGGGAATTGGCATGGTGGCGATTCACAGCTATTAGGTAATTCTGATGTGGTTTGAGCAAGGCTTCTTTGATGAATGAACACCTGGCAACTGCTTTAAAAATGATTTTTTTGTATCTACTTCCTTTGTTTTTTAAATAATACTTCCTTTGTTTCTCAGATAAGGGTTTTCCTTATTTTCTCAGTGTCCTATTGAAAGACTATTATTTCTTTTAACTCAGCCAGCTTTAACATTTCTAGGTAGTGCTGGGGAAATTAGGTGAAGTCTTGATGGTGTAAGAAACAGAGGCACTATGTCTTTGGCTCGATACTGGCAACTGTGCTTCTGGCAAAACCTAATGTTTTTAGGATGGAAGAAGTAATTATGCTTGCTAAAGGGCACCCAGATATCTTTTTTTCCTTTATAAATTTAAAACTTAAAAGCTATACATTTTGACTGTAAGTGCAGGGAGCAGAAAAAAAGTACTGCAGCAACATGAATGAACTGAAAATGCCATGATGACTGGATTGAGCTAGGAAGGGTCTAGGATATGTGGGAAGCTATTCTAGAAGAATAAGAA
>PYHW01009642.1:2346455-2356791 GCA_013186435.1 Turdus rufiventris
AGCAGGCACCTGTCCTCCAAACTAAACCAGCAACTTTTCGTTCTTTGTCTATATATAAGCCGCACCTGATTATAAGCTGCACTTTGGGTTCAGACCAAAATTTTAGTCAAAATGGTGCAGCTTATAATTGTGAAATTACTGTAACTTACATGGACAACACACTGCAGTGATACTTCAACATTTGCTTCTGTGTATCTAGATGTAGCTGACATGTTATAGACAGGGAATTGTTGTATTACAAAGTAATCAAGAGACCATTCAGTTCCTACTTTAAATCCATACCCTGGGGAAGTAAAGAATGTGTGGCTAAATTGAATAAATAGTGACAGTCTTTGGGGCCTGACCCACAAGTCTGTAGTTCTAATACAGAAAGTGAAGAAGGAGGTCTTTTTGCTCTGGCTTGGAAACTACACCATGTGCACTTCCCTTCTCCATTCAGTAATAACCAGGAATTTAGGAAAAGTGACTGTACTTAATATATTGGCAAGCCACACTACAGTGGCTAGGCACAACAGAAAAAACAATCAGTGAGTCAAAGAAAAATGATCTTTGAGAAGTTCTGTCTCTTCTACCCTTATTGAGCACCCAATTGCAAGCCTCACAAAACCATTGGGGTAACAATCTATTCTCACTTTAGCTATTTTCATAGTACAGCAAAGTAAATCAATGTCTTAATGATTTGGGGAAGGCAAAATAACTAGAACAACAGAAAATACCTGAAATTCCTTTTCTAGCATTGAAAAGTGCCTTTAAAAAAAAATTACTATTCTGAATGGTAGATCACAGCTGTGTACTATATGCTTCAGATTTTTTGGTTTTCTACTAGCCTTTTATTGGAAAACAAGCTGTCAATATTTTAGTTATATTTTCCTCATAATTCCAGGAAGCCATTGAGAATCATAGCCTAATTTTTTTTTTTTAACTTTTTTTTTTTTTTGAGTCTGCCATTTGTTCATACTCTTAGTTTTAAAAGTTGGTTTGTGGCTTCATATTTCTAATTCCATAAGTAATTTAGGCAGCTGACCTGTTCTTTCTTCTTTCCTCCTTCTCCTCCTCTTCCTCCTCCTCCTCCTCCTTCTCCTGCTTGTTCTTGTTGATCTTGTTCTTTGACTGTTCTTATCTCAACCCATGAGGTTTACATTTTTTCCCTTCGATTCTCCTCCCCAGTGGATTTGCGTCAGGGAATGTGTGAGCAGCTGCATAGTACACAGTTTCTAACTGGGATTAAACCACAACATTAAGATAAACCCTCAATTCTTCAGTGATCTTTATATTCTAGGTAACAGTACATGAGTGCTCAAAGAGATGAGTGTTCATGGCTGCCACCTGGGTTGAACTGCTGGGAACTGGGATTGCAAGGATCATGTCTACCTCACTCCCCTGTAAGACTAAGGCTTGGAGGATTTGTAAAGAACTTGTTAGGATCAGGTCCTAACACTTTCCAAATCTGCTCTTTCCTAAACAATATCAAGCAGCACTGCCAAGAGTAATACAGCTTGTTCAGAGGTTCGAGTCACACATTTGTATGTGTCATTTTGGAGGATAAAATGTAGGTGTGGTACCACCACCACTGTCTTACTGAATTTATAGTTGGCCATCTTGTTTCCTACTCAAAGACCAGAGGAAGAAAAAGAAGAAAGGATCACAGTTCCCCTGCCATCATCTTTTCTTCTCTACTACTAGTTCCTAAAGAAGGTGTTAGAACATTTTTCTTAGCGTTTTCCCAACATGATGATATTTTTATCTTGTGTTTATGTCTCACAGTTGCCAAGTTAGCTGACCCAGGAACACATGTCTGGTCTACTCCCTGGACAGATCACACTGCTATCTCTGCCAGTCAGGAAGTGGTGAATGCACATGAGGATTAGGGTAGGACCTCTAGTAAACATTAGTAGCATATTTGTTAATCAACAGGAAATTGCCAGTATGATATATAGCTGGAATGAAATACGGCCTCTCTGGGTTTTGAGCTCTGAGAGGTTAAGAAAACACAGCAAGTAATATGAAAAGAACATTGATTTTCTGCCATGAGTTCTAACAGAGAACTACCTAGTCATAGCAAAAAAGAGTCCCTGCACAGCAAATCCTAGGAATGTAGCCTGAAGCCTCAGACTCTGGAGAGGGGCCAGCTATAAAGCTCCCCTCAAGTTAAGACTTGAGTCCATTCACTTGGACACAGAGGCCATTTACAGGTGCTAAATTTTACTTGATGGTGATGTTGCAAAAGCCAAAAATAAATCAGTTTGTTTTTTCAACTTCACAAATGTAGTTCACATTTGTTTAAAGCTATGGTTTCCAGGCCTGCCAGTGACTCCAAGGTAAGATATTTTTGAAAATAGGATAATTACCTTAGCAGGCTTTTGTGTAACACATCTGTTGACATATGCAAATGATGGATACTATAGTATATGTTGGTGTACAATGACTATACTGATCTTCTGTGACCCATGAAGTGGTAACCTTTTAAGAAAGAAGAAATAACCATGCTCCTAAGTGTCCCCTTTACTCTGAGTACAGAATGTCCATTATTTCATCTTGCTGCATAATATAGGTATTTATTTGTTCTTTGCCTGAAAGACGTGGTTGGAAAATATTTGGTGAAATCAGTAGTACAAGTTTATAGGAGGAATAGGCCATCCAGAAACTTATATATTTGTTAAGATACATAATAATTTAAATAATAGGCATTATATTGTAATAATTTCTTCAATTGCCTATTATAGAAAAATAGTTCTTTCTGGACATCCTGTCACTCAAATAATTACATGCCTATTTTAATGGGGAGCTTGGATATGCCGGGAGGTATAAGGGATCCAATCTACAAACTACACTGGGCTTTGTGACTTTAAGCATCAAATATTATGTGGCATACAGAATAAAAGTGAAAGGATTTTTTTGCCATGCCTTATCTGACATATTTAATAAAGTTAACTTCGGTGGAATTACATATGAAGAAATAGAAATGGAACAACACACTTATTTTGCTGCAGATATTTTTCTTGAAATTCTTTTCACTTTCTTCAAATAACTAACACACAGAGTAGTGTTTAAGGCTGCATCAAGAATGCAATTTGTCTCCCAATTGTTACCACAAGAAGTTTTGGTTCATAAACTGATACAATCTTGAGTGCAGGAACTACTTCTTTCTCTTTCCTCCCTTCCTTCTGCTCCATCACCTACCCCCTGAAGCTGTATCCGACAGTGCGCTCCAAAAGTACACCTAATGTACTTTAATCACTAACAGGTGCTCAGTCTAGGTGTACAATGACTATAAAATAAAGCCCCCAACTGCATGTATTATAGACATGAAGTCCTGAGCACTAGGTTTGGTGCTGTACAAAATTGTGTTTGTTGTGCTGTACTGCTCCTAATGCAGTCAAAGACTGTAATGCCATGAAAAAAAATAAGAACAAAATAGAGTTGAATTGCAGAGTATTTGGGTAAAATAATTTTAAAAGTTTTATGTGTATTATTGGGGAAGGTATTACATTTTAAGCTGATTAACTGAGAGGGGGAAAAGCATATTTTTGTTTTAGCTAGCAGATCTTATGTCTAAGATTGTGATCTGTTTTATCTGCATATGGTTGAGGACTACAGCCAGTGCAGACAGCTCAATGAGCAGCTGTGGTGCAAGTTGCAGGTTGTACCCTGGATGGGGGGAAATGGCTGGAGCCCCCAGCAATGAGCCATGACCTGGCACTGACCCTTTGCACAGCTGAGGGCACAGGGACTTTGGGGGCAGGCTGTTCCATCACTCAGGGACTCTGTGGCAATGAATGAAGGACAAGAAGACTTCAGACCCAAAATCATGATTGGAACACATGCACAGACTGAAAGGAAACCAAAAGCCCAGGGATTTCTTTGTCTGGGATCTCTCCTGGGCCCACAAGCTGTTGTGTGCTGCACCATGACAAAAGGCTCGGTCATAACTTAAGGAAACCAGACATCTGTGACTGCAACAGGAAACCTGGACTAAGCCAGTGAGGGAAATCTGTCTGTCCATGTGAATGGGATGTGTAGAGAGTCAAGCAGGGCACCCATTGATTCACTGGAGCCATGTGTTATGATGAGGCTTCAGTCCCAGTGGTAACAGTCTTAGGTGGTGTGAGTGTGACTGCCAGAGTGGCTCCTGGATGGTCAGACAAGGAAGTCTCTTCAACGTTAGCATTATACAGTGTGTACAAAGGAGCTGTAGAGCTGTTCAGGCTAGGTAAAACATGTGATATTGCCACTGAAAACCAGGAAATAAATTCTCTGACTAGTTTGTTAGATTAGAAAGCCAACTTTATTCAATGTTGGGGGTCCCTCCACAAATCATGTACATTAGTTATCAAAGCTTTTAACTATTTATAGATTTTAGCAAACAAAGGAATTAGTGTTCATTGGCTAACAAGTTACATAGTTGTCTTCATTAGTTAGTATTCTGTCTTTTATTGGTAATTGATTTCTTGCTTCTCATGCCAATTAGTCCACATTTTCTGTATTTTTAGCAACTATTTCCCAGATAGGGACAGTCCCAGTAATTGTCTTAGTTTCTTCTTCATGTCTGGTTTCTGTAACTTGTGTTTGTGGTTTATAAATTCTGCATCCTTGGTGTCCAGGTTTCAACAATAAGTTCTGCTTCCAAGATTTGCTAATTTCCTCTCTCAGGTTTGAGTACACTGAAGCATGAGAGGCCCTAAACATTTTTCTAACACATGGATATCACCCAGAGCTTGCTTGTTAATTGCTATCTATTTCATGGAATAAATCACTCTTTTTGTTGATTAATTCTAGCCTTTTTTTTCCCCCACAGCTGAATAGGGCCCTTTTAAAAGAAATATAACTCGTTTGGTATCAGTATCTATTTATTTACTTAGTTATTGTATTTCAGAGGAGTGATTATAATGATGACAAGGACTGAAGTTTTGATGTACAGAGTAGCCCAGTATTATTTCCTCATACTAAGAGCAGAAAAAATACTTTGCAAACATCTAAGTGAAGCCAAACATTCTTATGACTTCATATTGTGGCTTAGCCTCAGCTAATGGGCAAAATCCCAGCCAGTTGCTTGCTCATCCCGTCTTTTCCCCAGGATGGGGCGGAAAATCAAAAGAGCAGCAATAAGAAAGCTTGAGGGTATATATAAATAGAGGGAGATTGCTTGCCGGTCAGTTTTGTGGGCAAAAAAAGACTTATTGTGGGTAAAATAACTTAATTGATTGCCAATTTAAATAAAAACATAATCACTAGTTGGAGTAGTGGGAAATGAAGATAAACTTTAAAATAACACCTTTCCTTACCTCTTTCTCAGACACAGTATCACTCCTTCAGTCTAGTTTCCTGCCAGACCACTTCCCCCCACCTTCAAGTGGTGGAGGCAGATGGGAAATGGTGTGCTGCATTACTCCCTCCTCCTCACACCTTACCCCTGCAATAGTGGGAGGGTTATTTTAGGCTGCAGTTCCTGTCAAGAAAATATGCTGTGGTATGAGTTCTACACTGGCTGCTGTTCCCTCAGTAATGTCCATTTGCTCCAGCAGGGAGTTGTGACTCTTTGCATTAGTGCAGGTCCTCAATGGACTGCAGGGAATATCTTCTCTGGCATCTGGAGAACCTCCTCTTTCTTCTTCTCTCTCTTCTTTCTCTGACCCTGATATTTCGTGGTTTGTTTCTTTTTTTTTCTTTCTTTTCTTTTCCCTCTTCGTCTCTCTCTCTGTGATGTTTTCTGTCTTTATTATATGTATTTTCACAAATGCATCTCAAACTTTACTGACAGAGTCTTCTCTGGTCTGCGATGGGTCTCACTGGAGCTTGCTGTAACTGGCCAAAGCCAGCACAGTACCTATCCACCTACCACTGCAGCCCTCCTGCTGCCAACATGCACCTACTCCAAAGGCAGTTTTGCCCATTTGAAAGCCTGTATAGTGACTGACAAGGCAAAATTGATAAATTTTGACTGACTTGCTTATTCTGACCCACAGAATAGGAGTGTGGTACCTATCAGCCAGCAGGTGGGAATAAAGCAGAAAGAGATTATTGTATTGTATTACTATAGACAGGTTTATTTGAAAATTATGGAGGATATACAGAGAATGAAGAAAAATTATGCAGTGTCTTTGCTGGCCTCTGTTTCTACTTTGTCTGCCTTTGGACATTTCACTTGTATTAGGGTGAGGTGAGTAGTAAAGTTGTGTTAATGTTATGTGACTATAAGAACCTTAGACAATATGAAATTTCTTAGTGAGCAGGAATTTTTGACTAGAAAACAAGAATTCTGCTTTAGGCTGAACCAATATTGGAGTCTAAATTTGAGATTAAAATGTTAATATCTTATATTAGGATTTGTTGTACAATACAAAATGCACAAAAATGAAATGCACTAAAATGATGCCTTAAACCATACATGGAAATCCTTGTTCTGTCTTGGAATTTCACAGAATGTCATCACTGCCAAGGGACTTCTCACTCTGACCATGTATACTGTATATTTGGGAGAGGAATAATTTACTGTGAGACTATTTAAATTTGAGGTATCTGGTAGGAAATAGGATTTAGCCTTCCTGCAGAATAACTAACAGAAGGGGAAGAAAGAGTTTATCCTTATCTTTTTAATTTGCAATTATTCTTTTTGGTAGTTTGTCATTAATGTTTACGTACTTGTTCCACATAATCTTCTCTGCTTTGAAGTTTGCTGCTGAGAATAAGACAGAGTACTAACTTTTGAAATCTTTCTATTAAAAAAAATCAAAAATCTATCTGTGAGGGAAACGTCCAATAAGGGAAGTTGTTCATTAGCTGATAATGAGAATATAAAGTTTACCTTTTGAACTCTGGTTCATCTGAATTGTCTGGAGGTTTGGGGATGCCTTTAGAGTTAGGGTTATTCATTTTAAGTTATAGCAACGACAACAGAATTTCTTTTATATGGAAATTGGATAAAAATTTTTTCAAGAACAAGGTATGTCATGATCTTGTCAGTATTCCGTGGATTTGATTGAGTTGGGGACCTACACAAGGATAGCCTTTTTTGTAGTATTAAGGCATTACTTTCTGGCTGAAATGGAAAATCTAAAATATGCCATTTGAAATTAAAACAAAACAACCCAAATCAAACAAAAAATCCCCTCCACAAAATCCCAAGAAATTCTGAAACTCTGAACTTAAAAAGTTTTATGCTGCTGTTAAAGGATAAAGAAAAACTTTGAAGTAATTCCAGTTTCATTGTCCTCAGGCTCTAGTTGATTTTTAATTTTTTTTTTAATGGTATTGGAGAAAGTGGAGGATTCATGGACTGTAAGACCTATTTGATCTCAAAGGAAAATTCAAGAGACATCATGTGAAATCTGTGACAGAACCCTGGAATTCTAAGACAATGCTTTAAGAACATGGCTGTTTTTCACATCTCATGCCCATCATGCCTCCTGAAGTAAAATCTTGTGATTTTGAGCCAGTTTCAACCTAGGGCAATGTCTGCTCTCACTTGGTCTAGTATAGATATAAGCAGTGGTGTAAATTACCAGTTGAATATATCTTGATTAAGAAATTGGCCAAATTCAGTGGTAATTAACTTCTACGTTCAACCATAATTGTATATTTGTAATAAGCGTAATCAAGTTAACATAATAAGAAAGAAAGCATAGCATTTGTCACCAATAAGTGAATGGAAAGTTTGGAAAGACCGGTAGACTTAATCTGCATTTACATTTACTACTGAAGACAGACATACCTTAAAAATCCTTAATTTTTAACTTCCTGAAAGCTCACATCAAGTGACATGAAAATTATGATAGCAGCTTCTGTAGGTAGTACACATCTCATTCCATAGTCCTGTTTCTTGCAGAAGAATTACTAGTACTTATTTTTCTCTTTTGTGTGTGTGATTCATGTATTTACTGTGATGGAAAGTAATATGTTTAAAAATAAATTTATATACCTATATATTAAAACTCTTTAAAGTGGTGGAATGAAATAAAAGCTTTGGCACTCATTTGTATTAGAATGCCTGCCACTAACTGCAGTACATTAGATATAAATTCATTTTATCTTTGATGGAAAAATAATTTTGGTTTTGTTAGAGGTACTAAGGGAAGGAAGGACAGAGGAAACAAGAGTATGGTAGCTTGTAGGTATGGATTTCAAAAGCATCTAAGGAATTTCAGTAAATAACTTCCAAGTATCAAAATCAATTGCAATTGTGTGTCCTTAAACATTTTTTTTAAATGATGCCTTACTTCACTGAAGTCCTGATTTAGCAAAACAAAGATAGTTTATTAAAGTGCCAATAGTATTGCTTTTTTGTCATAATACTACTACTACTTCCCTATCCTCAAGGAAATTTCTATTAGTGAAGACTTATATTTATTATCTTCATTTTTTTACTGGTATTTGTGTGTGGTATTTCTTTAGACACTGAGAATTTTCCTATCCAGTATTCAGAAATGCATGTGACCTTACAGTCCTGTTCGATATCTTTCAGTCCCGTTCAGTGTTGGTGATCTGGATGAGGGGATTGAGTGCACCTGCAGTAAATTTGCAGATGACACCAGACTGGATGAGGGTGTTGTTCTGTTGTAGGAAGGTTCAGCGGAGGGATCTGTACAGGCTGTATTGAAGAGCTGAGACCAATGATATGAGTTTTAACAAGACAAATGCTAGGTCCTGCACTTTACCCACAACAGCCTCATGCAGTGTTACAGGCTTGGGGAAGAGTAGCTGGAATGATGCCTACTATAAAAGGATGTGGGGATTCTGGTTGGCAGCCAGCTGAACGTGAGCCAGTGTGTGCCCAGGTGGCCAAGAAGGTTGATGACATCCTGACCTGTACCAGTTGGTCCAGGGAAGTGATTCTTCCCTGTACTCAGACTGGTTAGGCCGCTCCTTGAGTACTCTGTCCAGTTTTGAACCCCTACTGCAAGAAGGACATTGAGGTGCTGGAGTGTTTCCAGCGAAGGGCTATGGAGCTGATAGTAAGTCTTGAGGGTAAGCCCGACAAAGTACAGCTAAGGGAGCTAAGGGTTGTTTAGTCTGGACAAAAGAATACCCAGGAGTGACCTTATCACTCTACAACTGCCTGGAAGGAAGTTGTAGCCACATGGAAATCAGCCTCTTCTTCAGGTAACATGTGAGAAGACAAGAGGATATAGCCTTATGCTGTGCCAGGGGAGGTTCAGACTGGACATTAGGAAGAGTTTCTTGACAGAGGTGGTTATCAAGCATTGCAACAAGCTGCCCCAGGTGAGAGTCACTGTCCCTGAAGGTGTGTAAGAACACAATAGACATGACAGTTAGTGCCCATGGTCTAGTTGATATGATGATGTGTGGTCTAAAGTTGGTATCTGTGATCTCAGAAGTCTTTTCCAACATAATTTATTCTGTGGTTCTGTGATTCTGTAGCATTTCAGTTTACAGTCTCATCAGATTGATCCAGCTGGTCTGACTGTGAAGCTCTTGAGCTACCATAGTGTATTATAGTGTATTGTAGTGTATTGTAGTGTATTGTAGTGTATTATAGTATGTAATGTATCCGAATTAATAAAGAAGACCAAAAGAAACTAAGCCTTTGTGAATAAAATTAATTTAACTCAGGAAGGTTTGAAATCTACTAAAAAAATTATTAAAAACAATCAAGGTTAGATGTTGGTGCCAAAAAACTCGATATATTTTTTTTATAGTAAAAGAGGCAAAGAGAAAAAAAGAGAGAAGAAAGAGAGAGAGAGAAAGAGAGAGGGAAAGAGAGAGAAAGAGAGAGAGGAAGGAAGGCAGGAAGGAAAAAGGGAGGGAGGGAGGGAGTGCCTGGGAGATGATGGACAGGGAGAGAATGACATGGATTAGGTAGAAAGATATCACTCTTCGTGGATCACAATGATGTCTTGTTTCCCCTTTCCATCTGGTCCTCTTTGTGGTGAGGGCCCCCCACCTCCTGCTGTAAGAAAAGTACAGAATTCAATAGATTAATATACATTTGGGCCAGGTGGGAATGCTCATGTGCAGGGAGCCAGTGTCCTGTTTCGGTGCTCTGGTACAAGGTCAGGGGACTCCTTTGTTGGGGGGGGGCAGGGGGTGTAACATCCCCTCTGCTGTCCTTCACATGGATGTGGCTTTTCCTGGGGTGAAGGGACCCCAGAGCTGAGCTCCTCTGCACGGCAGAGGATGGGTAGTCACTGCCTCTGGCCAGAGGCTTTTTACCACCCAAAACCTCTCCCCCACCTCCTTTGGTGTAGGGGTCTGTTGGAGCCTGGCAGCTGATAGACCTGGGGCTGCAGTCTCCACCTTGAGGGTGCAAAGCCTGGTCCCTCTGTGAATGTATTCCTCTTCCCCCAGCTCAGACCTGAGTCCCTTTATCTCCATCAATGAG
>PYHW01009642.1:2356888-2385125 GCA_013186435.1 Turdus rufiventris
CATTTTGATTGAAAATAAAGCTTTATATTTTTGAATGTGTTTGGACTATGAACCAACCAGAAATTTACAGAAATTTAATCTACTCAAGATTTTATAGAAAATTCTCACAAAAATAGGCAGATGTAGTATATGCTTTTTGAAGTTTATTTTAATTTCTCTTAAAGACTATTTTAATGACTAATCAGCAAGAAAAAAACCAACTAGATTATTATTATGCAATACATACAGATAGTAAGGACACTCCTAATTTTATAATCCAGAATACCTCTGAGTGATTTAGAGTACTACCTTCTGTAGCAGGGAGTCTTGCTTCATGTTTGCCCAGTGAGTGATGTTGACCCATATGAAATAGGAAAGGCAGGGGCGGCAGCCATTTTCTTATTGTATTGGAGACAATATGATGCTAGAACATCCTGGGATCTGTAATATATTTTAATTGCTGAACAGCATTAAATATAGTAAATATTCTAATTAATATTGCTAAAAATAGTAAAAAATACTTATCAAAACCCCCTTAAGTGGAAAAGTTTGGTTCTTTTAGTTCATCTCTCTCCATGTTCATCCATGCAGGACTAATCCCACAGACAAATTAGAGCCCAAATACTCTCCTTCTGCTTTAGAGTATTTTCTTTATTATTTTCACTCTAGTCAGACATTTTCTCATCTAAAATTCTTCCTCATGTATTTCATCCCAATATCAGCATAGTGGCAGATTATATTTTTCAAGGACTCTCACACAGCAGATGAATTCTGCAAGGTGACTTCCTCAGGAATTCTACCTGCAGTAGAATTTTTTTTTTTTTTTTACTTAATGACCTTTCCTGAACACCAAGCATTGGGATCTAAGCAGGAGCCTTTCTGGATTGTTTCTTTAATATAGATTCCACGACAGAAGCTTAGTAAAGAATTCTGTGAGGCAGAGTAACAACCTATGTACATTCTGAGGAGGAAAACAAATATTTGACATGCCTGTATGGAAACATTTCATTTAGGCTAGCTGAGAGCTAACTGCTAACTGCTGAGAGCTGAAAGGTATTTGTACACATTGATTTAGGATAATGAGTCTGTTTTCAGGAATTTAAATTTTGACACACTATCCCATTCCCTGGATTATTTCCACACAGACATGCAGTACATTCAGGAGTACTTTTGCAAGTTTAGGGACCATATTTGCAGGTCTGCACCCCCTACAAAAGTTGGACAGAGGACTGTGTGTATGCACACAGATATGCTCAGTTCCACTTTTACAAAGTACAACAAGCAGAATGAGCAGAAGATGAACTCTTCATGCAATGTATAAGGTCATACTTTGTTCTGCTATTAATCTCACAAATAGAAATAATCTAGGTAACTCATTTTGATGTCACAGTGAACACTTGAGGCAGAACAGGGAATTTGCTTTTTTTCGCTACAGAGATTAACAAATATGCTTTCATATATACAGTGATCAACTCCACTTACTTGCCAAGAAAGTGCTGTTGCTGGTAACCATTTTTCAGTTTAGGACTTCTCTGGTAGCTGGTTTCCTGTGTCTCCAGTTAGCTTTGACTTTTAATCATAGCTTTACTGTGCTGTTTCTCTCATACTGTGAGGGAAAACAACATGCACACAATGTCCAAAGATTTAATTGAGCATATTTCCAGCTTAATTGCTGTATTGAACATTTCCATTAAGAGTGTTATGTCATGCCACTGCGTGTATTGCTATATGAAGAGTGGGTAGTTAAGGCAAATGCCACAACAGCATGGAGCTATTTGTATACTGGGTGTGTGGGATGGTGGTCAGAGAACAGAGGTCATAATGTATATATTCTCCAGGTATTTGGTTTTATGGCTAATTAATTTTATAACTGAAAGACAGGCTTGTATTTAGAGCAAGTTATAATTCATGAAAAAGTAGTAATAGTAAAATACATTATTCCTAGAGGACAAAATTAAACTTTTTGGACAGCGTATTTAAACAAGCAAAAAAAGCCAGTTGAAAAGATTTTCTTGATTACTTTGCCATACATAAATAAGACATTGATTCCAACTTAACTCAGACATTAATGAAGAAATAATTCAAACCATATTTGTTGCTATTATTATAAAAAAGATTAAAATGTTTGAGGGCATGACTTCCACAAACGCCTAAGAGAATTGTGTTCTCATTACATTATCAGTATTTCTGCAGATTGGCCAATTATTGGCCATAGCTGAATCAGACTGCCCTAAATTTAAATGTGCTTCTGTGCAATATTTGACAAAGATGTTAGGATTGTAACTGGTTACAGTATACTCAGCTTGCACAATTACGACATACTATGTCTACTAGTGAACTTAATCATATAAACTTTTCTTGGAGATTTGGATAGAGCAAAAAATGGGTTTTACACTCTCTTGTGCTGTAGTGAATCACATCCATCATGTTAGTAACCACAGATATCATAGAAGTAATTGATTCTAGTTCCTGTTTGAGAGTGTTACACTGAAATGTAGATAGCATTTAATTTATTTCCTGTTAAAGCACTCTAATTTTAATATCCTGAC
This sequence comes from Turdus rufiventris, assembly GCA_013186435.1. Taxonomy (NCBI): domain Eukaryota; kingdom Metazoa; phylum Chordata; class Aves; order Passeriformes; family Turdidae; genus Turdus; species Turdus rufiventris. The sequence continues at coordinate 2,359,417 of PYHW01009642.1, forward strand.
TTTCCTGTAATTACTAGATTGTATAGAAATATTTATACTGCTTCAGAGAGAGTCAAAGACAAGGAGATTAACTTTTTAGACACGTTAACATTTTCTTTGTTTCATAGAACCACTACAACTTTTAATTTCAAGAAAAACTGATATACTGTACTTCAAAACTGCTAAATTAAAACTGGCAACCTGAAAGTATCCATCCATTTAAGATTCTTCTCTGGAATCTATAGGAATTATAGCTTCCAAAGCAATTACTCAAAATATGGATTAAATACCATTCCAACCCCTTCCTCACCCCTTGTAAAGGATTAGGTTCCTTTTAGACTTTAGCCACAATAAGAAGGCAAAATAGGATACAGAACTTTTAAATTTTACTCTACCATCTTCTTGACACATTTCCTATTTGTGAGAAATTTGCTGCCTGACTATAAGCTATTTTTAGTTGACTTATTCTCCCCTCTCCAATGACTGAATGGCCTAAACACCAAAATGGCCAATTGAGCATTTGTGAATTTTTGCTCAATTGCTGCTTAGATTTTGGCTAAGCTTGCTCATGCCAAGACTTGGTGGACACAGGGAACAGTGCCACCAGGTCAAAGCAGGTGCATCATGTAGGCAGGATAGGTGGCCAGAGTTACAGGAACATTATGCAGCTATTGTCTCCTGCAAGACTGTTGTCTCCTCTGGAAATTATGTTTTCCCTGACAGTGTTATCAGAATCCACTAACTGGCAGTAGATACCAGTTCTCTAAACTGGAAAGCTTTTGAAGTGGATCTAACAGCAGCTAGACTACTAAGGCTTTTGTGCTTCCTGGTGTCACCCAGAGAACATCTGCATTGTGATGAAGATGGAAGGATGAACATTCTCACCCTTAGTTAGGTAAATAATTAGGTTGTTTTTTTTATCATGTACGTAAGTGCATGCAAAAATGTTTGACTGGACAATTTTCTCCTGGAAAACATATTGTGTGTTCCTTAAACAGAGACATGTGAAATATAATCATTGCAAAAGTGCTAGAAATTTGTAAGTACACTTTTCTTCTTGTGCATTCTTCCAATTTGAAGTTGGAAATGTAGAATATTAAAGATACTTGGATTTTTGAAGCAAAGGCTAAGTAGAGAATTAAGTAGGTGTTGATTTGAGGAGAAAAATGCATATTCAAACTATTCTCCATGCTCAGATTTTCAAAAGTGGTATGCACTAGTAATGGGATTCAGAAATACCAAACAAGGTTAGGGATTCAATTAATTTAATTTCAGTGGAAATCATATACATAATCTGTTGAAGGATTTTGAAAATGCCATTATAGAAGCACATGCATTTTTATATTATTAACTTGCTTTAGATACCTTGCTCAAGGTAATTTACGAGCACAAGTCCATTAAGTCAATAGCAGATTAGTTTCCAAGTTGTTTTAGTTTCCTGTTACTCCACTCTGTGCCTTCAGTTATATTCACTACATTCTTGTGTTGATTCCAATTACTACTGGAAATTACTGCATCTTGTAATTTCAACAGAGTATGAATCTGCAATTTAGTCAGGAAACTGTTGTGAGTAAATTGTGTAGCATTGCTACTTTTCAGTAGGAAGACTATTTCTCAGTTGCAATTAAATTAACACAAAATAGTTCTTACAAAATGTATGGGTGTTATATTGAGTTAATTTTTCCTTATTCTAATGTAAATTTTATTAAATTCTGAAATAATGTATTTTCCTAAATTATTTGGTAGTCCTTATACATCTTTACCTTATGTGGGGTGATCCCTCTGTCTTTCCTTAGATGTACGTTGAAATAAATAGAATATTATTAGAGAACCTCCCAGGGTATCTGTAATTTTTTACTGGAACCTGAGTAAACTTAGTTATGTAATAAAGTACCAGGTGAGACTGTTTATTTCAAGTTGAAATAATACATAGTTTTTTATGCAATGCTATTCTATTGCTTTATGTATTTGTCTTTGAAAATGATGTATGCGCATGCAATCTGATCTTATTCTTTGTTTCAAGGGAAGACATGTTTTGCAAATAGGATATTTTTACACTGGGTTTAAATCATAATATCTTCCAACACTGAAAGAAAGGAAGATTTTTTAAGACTTAATGAGGTAACTGCAAATTCAACTGACATTTTTGACCTATTCAATAATGCAAATTTATTAATTGATTCACTTTTTTTGAGAATCATAAGTGCCTGTGAGATCAAAGTCTTACAAATATGAATATTTGGGACATAAATGATAACAATGATAATGTCTTCATTTGGATAATGAATAAATTGTGCATATGTGTCATCAAACTGATTATTTACTTCCTCTATTAGTTAGAGTTCCCTGAAGAAACCCTGAGGGGTGACTTTTATTGAGAGAGTGAAGTTCCGCCATGGTCCTTGCTTGTTCCTAAAGAAAAATAATTTATTGGGTTTTTTAAATCTTACTGCCAGTACCAATTCTTATTGAGCCAATAGAAACATTTCTGGAAAATGAATATCAAAGAATGCTATTTTGTCATAACACAATCATTTGATGCAATTATCTTGTGTGAAAACACTCTAGAGTTTTTTTTTTCTTCTGCTTAAGTAGAGAACACAATTCAAAACTCAAAGTTTGTTGCAAAAAATTAAGAACCAGCCCTGCTCAGCAGCCTCTGCTGTTGTGTTTCTCTGTTTGTCATTTTCTTAGACCATTCACTGCCCATTTTGGGTTGAGGAGGAATGAAGATAAAATGGGGCTTTTCCTACCAACATATAAAAATTTTCTGGTATCCTCCTAGCATTTAATCTTCAGCATTGACATTTCATTGCAGAATTACTGCTTTCAGAGGAAAAAAGAAAAAAAATAATTCCTCTTTTAATATTGATTTAGCAAAATCAGAAGGAGAGATCAGCTGCCTTGAGTTCAGGAGGCTGGAAGAACTAGTCTTAAAATTTTGATAGTCTTCCAGGATTTAAAATAGCTGTTCAATGGAAACTATGTGTAGGGCAGAGTGGGGTTAATTTCTGTTTCTGGAAGAAAAGTTTGAGAGAAGTCATATGGAGAAATTGCTAGTTAGGCTGCCAGAAATCATGATATAGTCTGTATTATGAATACTGCCTGCAGCAGAATCTCAGAATGACATATTGAATCATAAAAAGATATAGTAAAGCTCACATGTCTGTATAAAGTTTTCTTCCAAGCTTTGTCCTTTCAAAAGAAAATAATTTATTTGCATTTTGAGTCTTAAATCAAACCATTTGGTCTTGCTGTATGTCTTAAAAAAACCTCTATCAGTGAATCTTCCTGTCTCTTTCAGCTGTTTTGAACCTTTCTCTGGCCCTTGGGGCTGCTTGTGAGAACTTTCTGACCCAAAAAAATTTTCTGGCTCTTAGTGGTTAAAAATTATCTGGAGTTGATGTGACAGTGATGTGGGGTTTTTAAGTAATTTCACAATTATAAGTCGCACTTCTGGGTTTTGGCAACATTTCATTTTTTGTCCATATATAAACCGCACCAGATTATAACCCGCACTTTAGTTCGCAGCGAGGATCCGCGTGCAACTTTCACGATGTTGCCAATTAGTAACAGAATTGCAGGATTGTGGGGTTTACTGGCTCGGCTCGGGGCCGGGTGAGATTGGCTCAGCACTGCCCCGCCGCCAGGGGCCGGGCGGGCTCAGGCTTGGCTCTGGGTTGCTGTGGGCTCGCACTTCCAGGCTGGCAAATTTCTGAACTTTGTTCATATATTGACTGCTCTGGAGTATAAGACGCACTTCCGGGTTTGGACCAAATTTGTAGTCAAAATGGTGCAGCTTATAATAGTGAAGACGCTCCGGGTGCCCCAATGCTTGCGGGCTCACCCTGTGGGGCCACCTCCCCAATGCCGGTGGACCCACCCTGCGCGGTGGCTGCCCCGATGCCAGCGGGTCCCCCCTGCGCAGCGGATGCCCCGGTGCCAGTGGGCCCACCCCATGGGGCCCCTCTCCCCTCACAGCCCAGCACTGCTGTGGGGCCATTCTCCCCTCACAGCCTGGCATAGCCCTGTTGCCATTCCCCCCTCACAGCCCAGCAGAGCCTCGCTGCCGTTCCTCCCTCACAACCCAGCCCTACTTTGGGGCCACTCCCCCTCGCAGCTCACACTTCTGGGTCGGCAAATTTTGCCACTTTGTCCATCAGATAAGGCGCACCAGACAATAAGGCACACTTCCGGTTTCGGGGGAAAATTTTAGTCAAAAGGGTGCGCCTTATAGTCGTGAAATTATTGTATTGTAATCTGAAAAGTGGTTTCGTATTAAGTCACAGTTTTCTGGATAAAAGTAGTCTCAAATCCCTGGATGCAAGTTAGAAAATGTGAAATTTGGGTGTAAATTTGTCGTAGTTTAACATAGTTTGGTTTTTAGTCAAGGAAAAAAAATCCACCAGCTACGGAAGTGATTCCCTGTGAGTTTCCTCCGGACCCAACAGAACCAATCAGCTGGCTAGTTTTGAATATTCACACCAAGTTAAAGCACTTACAAGAGCTGAATGCACCTCTTTGAAATCACATTTTAAAGTGAACAAACCCCGGGACAAATTCTCCTTCTTCCAGCTTTTGGGCAGGTAACTGGGAGGCTCTATGGCCTGGCATGGCCAGGCCGGGCCCTGTCCCACTGTAGCACCAGCATGGCTGGGCCCTGCTCCTCCACATGGCTGGGTCACCTGCAGAATGGCTTGGCTGAGATTCTGCCCCCACAGAATTCCAACCACAGCCGGCAGACCAGGCTGACTCCGCTCGGTTTCAGGTGCAGCCAAGCTGGGCCCGCTCCGGCCGCGAGCTGCCGAGCCATCCTGCTGGCACTGGGGGAGACCATGCTGCTAAAAGCAGAAGCGGCCCTCCAGCCTCACACAGAAAGCAGCCCCACGGCTGGAACTGACAGCAGTAGGGGCCAGAAAACAGCCATGCAGCCAGAGTGGCCATGCCTGGCAGAGATCACATAGCCATCCACAGGCCCAGGCGAGATACTAACTCTGTCAGTGCACAGAGAAGACTTGCAGACATCAATCCTCTCATGAGTGAGTGAAAAAGGAAAGGGTGAAGACACATAAAGAAAAACAACATGGAGACACCAAGGTAATGAAGAAGGAGTCAGATCCCATAGGGGAGGAGAATGAGGAGATGCCTTAATCTTGGGCTGAAATTCTCTTGTAAGGCTATAGTGAAGATATAATTGATACATCACTCTCTTTGTCCCCATAACTCATGGAATGCACTGGGGAGATGTAGTGTTCTAACCACAGCCGTGAGCACCCATGCTGAAGCATGCAAATGTTGAAGTAGCTGTGATCTAATGAGAAGCTTGAGCAGAGAGTGATGAGAAAGGTGAGAAACCTTGCCCCAGGATGGAAGAAGAAAATCTCTGTTCCCAGAGATAAAAGAAGAGAACTTCTGCTACTATACAAGAACAGCTCATCCTTAAAATTGCACCCCAATAAGCTGAATGACCCATGGTGGTAGTTACAGGAAGACTACCAAACTGTATGAGGGACTTCACGATTGCAGATTTCTGGGCAGCTGCTATTCGTGAAAATTAAAACCATGAGAGAACTGTTTCTCTCCTGGCATGGCCAGAGAGACTTCTCTCCCTAAGTAAACTGAAGAAAGATTATTTTGGAAGTGGTAAACTGACTGAAAATGCCAATCTTTGTTCTCTTTTTGATCAGTGGGAAAAGAAAGAGTAGTTGGGGGGAGGAGAAGTGTTCTGAAGGTTTATTCTGATTTCTTAGTTTTTCTTTCAGTTCTTTTAATAGAGGTTTTTAAATAACTTTTAAAGTTTTAAACCTGCTTTGCTCTCCTCCTAATCCTTATCTCCCAGCAGAAAATTAGTTCTAGTAGCAGAAAATAATTCTAGTAGGTGCACAGGCATTTGGCCAGCAGTAGACCCACTACAAAATTCAGTGATTTGGATCTATATTTTTACAATATACCTGACCTAGCTGAAAGCTAAGTTGTATATAGGGTATGTAGTGTATAGTATATGAAGAAAGGTGTGAACGAAGTATAGAAGAATATCCAGGTTCTGCACTTCAGTCACAACAAGCCCATGCAGCATTACAGACTTAGAACAGGGTAGTTGGAAAATTGCCTGTCAGAAAATGACTTGGGGTGCTGCATGACAGCAGCTGGACATGTGACAGCATATTCCCAGGCATCCAAGAAGGTCAGTGGCATCCTGGCCTGTGTCAGCAGCAGTGTGGCCAGTAGGACCAAGGCAGTTATTGTATTCCTGTATTTGACACTGGTGAGGATGCACCTTGAATCTGGTGTTAATTTCTGGATCCATCACTACAAGAAAGACATTGAAGTGCTGTAGGGTCTCCAGAGAAGGGCAATGGAGCTGGTGAAGGGTTTGGAGCACAAGTGTTATGAGGAGTGCCTGAGGGAGCTTGGGGTTGTTTAGGAGAAGTTTCAGGGCAGACCTTATTGCTCTCTACAACTGAGTGAAAGGAGATTGTAGGCAGGTAGGAGTCTGTGTCTTCTCCCAGATATCAAGCAACAGGGCAGAAGGAAATGGCTTCAAGTTACTGCAGGGGAATTTTAGAATGGATATTAGGAAAAATTTCTTCATATAACAGGTTATCAGTCATTGGAATAAGTTGCTCAGGGAAGTAGTTGAGTCATAATTCCTAGAGGTCATTTTAAAAAGTGCAGGTATGGTACTTAGAGACATGGTTTAGTGTTGGACTTGGCAGTATAAGGTTAATGGTTGGACTTGAGGATCTCATGGGTATTATTCAAACTAAATGATTCTGTGATTCTGTGAAGTCATTCTTAATTCCTTCTTGTATGTATGTTCCCTGTTCCTCTTCTAAAAGGCCTTTTAGATGAAAATAAGTACATTATTTTCACAATTATAAGCAGCACCATTTTGACTAAAATTTTGGTCCGAACCCAGAAGTGTGGCTTATAATTTGGAGCGGCCAACATATGGATGATGTTCAGAAATTTGCCAACCTGGAAATGTGAGCCCGCAGCAGCCCCGAGCTGAGCTAGAGCCCGCCTGGCCCTGGCAGCGGGGCAGCGGGACCACTTCCTTGGCCCCGGCCGCGGGGCAGCGGCTGGGCGGCAGCACCTTCACCCACAGGGTCCCTCTGAGCTGCTCTGCTGGGCTCGCAGACCCCGACACCAGCGGGCCCAGGCTCCGCGCTCCTGCCCTCTGCCACGCAGCGCCTGGGGCAGGGCACCGGCCCAGCCAGCGAGCAGCGGGGCCCGCCTGGCACTGGGGTCACCCCAGCACTGGGGCGGGCTGGCACGGTGCCTGGGGGGGCTCCACTGCTCACCAGGAAACTTTCCTGCCTGCTGTCCCTGCCACCTCCAACAGCCTGGGGCAGCTACCCTCGCCTCCCTGGGCCGTGCCCTCCCTTCACCTGGGCGAGAGCGGGGCAGGCAGGTTTAATAAAAGTGAATGATTTTTCTCTGTATTATTTTTAGTTTTTAGGCTGTGATTAAAGGCTACCCTGATCCGTGAAAAATGTTTGCAAATTGAACACCTGCCAGTAAAACCCATGATTGTGCAATTGTTACTAATTCATTACTTTGTTGCACATGGGTCCTTGCTGCAAATAAAAGTGCGGTTTTTAATCAGGTGTTACTTATAATCGTGAAATTACTGTAAATTGTGTTGTATTAAGCAGACAATGCTGCAGGGCTGCTCACCAAGATCTCTTCTGTATTAACATGACTATGGGGATGGGCATTTGCTACAGAGGAGATTAACCTGGATACTAATTGTGTACAAGACAAAAATAAAATGCCCCTTGATTCAAGATTATATTGTTCAGCCAACTACATTTCAGGAACAATTGCTGGCTTCATAATTAGCTGCAGAAACTGGTTATAGGCTATAAGACCCCCAAAAACTCACTTGATAAGACTTCTAAAAGAGCTTACAGTTGTTCATGTACTCTGAGTTAGATACACGAAAGAAATAACTTACAAGATATTCTCAAGAAGTCAAAACAAGAAAAACTCTACCAGTAACTATGGAAAATAAAGGAAACTTTGGTAAAAGGTTTAGTGAAACATTCAATCAACATAAAACACTTCTCAATGCATTTACTTTGGCCATTCATCTTAGCAAACGCAAAGCCTGTTTGATTTTCAGTTACTAAAAAATTCCAGGAAGAAGGAATTAAAAGAAGAAAGACAGAAAGAAAAAACATAACCCCCTCTAAATATACCTATTGATGATTCCAGTGGTTTTCAGCTAATAGAAATTCTGAGAGAAGATAAGGTCAAAATGTGGTAACCACATGTTTGGCCTTAAATACTCCTTTGCCTTCTTGGGCTCTTTCCTCAGGTGGGAATTCTGGTCATTTGGACACATAGAAGCTGGATTAGAAGCACCAGAGTCAGATGTGGAGCACTGCCTCCGGTGTGCCAGGGACTGGCAGCCACTGCCAGGCTGGGATATAGGCTCTAGGGATGAGGGTGTAGAGGCAGATACCTGCCTCACCAGGGCAAGGCCCAACCTGCTCCGTCCCTCCCACACCTGCATCTCAAAATGTCTTAAGACATCAGCCTTTCCAGTTTCTCACACGGGTTCAGTGCACTTATGGGACATTTATATTTTCTAGACCATATTTTTGGGGAGTGGATGAGGACAGAAGAAAGGGAAGCTGGCATTTATATTGATGCTTGGATTGAAAAAGACTCCTATGAGTGGAGTGTGTTCAGCCTGTTACTTCAATTGCCAGTCAGTTATGCTGTGCTTGTTTGTCAGACAATTATTTTTGCAATATATATAAAGTACTGTTTTATCCTGTTGTAAAATATGTTTTGCATAGGTGAAGCAAATAATTCAATAATAGGTTAAGTCTACATGAAAGCCATGTCAAGAAGAAGCACTCCACAGTAACAAGCTGGAGCTGTGCTGCTATTAATTTGAAAAAAAAATGAAACCTGCAGTCTTTGAAAGGTTTTAGCAAATATCATTACTCTGGTGGGATGAAAGATGACAGAGGAAGTTTTGGGTCACTACTGTAATTTACTAAGTAGTGTAAAATCAATATTGCTTGCCCAGTGAGAGGCAGCATTGTGCTTTATGTTCCTGTCTGACGTAGTCTAAGAGTCAGAATAGTACCAGTTTGCATTCTTCCATTTTATAGATTTTTCAAGTCTTAATTCAAGTCTTAATTTCATTCCTCTCCATGATTAGTGCCTCTCTAATCAAGCTAAACACAAAAGACTTTTTGCATTTTCTCTCCACACTTTTGCTCTATTTTCTTCCTGTAGATTACAGATTGGCAAGGATGTCACTGTTGTGAGGTTGAAGCACTGAACATTTTCTTTGCTTCAGTCTTCACTGCCAGGGCCAGCTCTCAGGAAATCCTGACCCAAAAGACCTGGGAGAAGGTCTAGAGGAAGGTGGACTTTCCCTTGGTTGAGACAATTGGGTTAGCATCCATTTACTCAAACTTGCTGTCCATAAGTCCATGGACGCTGATGGGATACACCCACCAGTGTTGAATGAACTTGTGGACATAACTGCTAGGCCACTCTCAATCATCTTTGAAATGTCATGGAAGTCTGGAGAGGTACGTCAGACTTGAACACAGCAAGTGTCATTGAAAAAATGGCAGGAAGGAGGACCTAGGAAACAGCAGTCCAGTCAGCCTCACCTCAATCCCTGCATGTGGAAGACAAGAAGCTGATTAGTCAGGATGGATTTGCCAAAAGGAAATAATGCCTAACCTACGTGATTGCTTACTACAGTGGGACAAGTGGTTGGATGGATGAGGGAGAACAGAGAGATTGTTGTCTACCTGGATTTCAGCATGGCTATTGATACTATTTTGAATGTGCATACTGTCTTCACAACAGAAGGTAGGCAACCTTATTAGTTAGGCCCTTTTAGGCATCTGGCTAATATTTGGCAGGCTAATTACAGTGAATGTTGCTTTGACAGACAGCTGTTTCAGAGTTCATGTGTTGATGGAAGGAAATAGCACTGATTAACCTCTACTAGATACCTGTTGCAAATGAGCCAAATGAGCTCTCTAGTCAGAAAAATCTAGACAACAAAATGCAGCTAGATTTCTAATCCCTGTCCCCCTGTTCTGGATCTAGAAGCAGGATTATGTGATGAAGCCGTTTTGTTTTCCTAGTAAATGCCAGCCTTTCACGGCTAACTGGCTGGCCTCTTGGTGCAATGTGTTATTGTTCTGTCCCAAATGAAAGCATGCTGGATGGAATTAGGAATGTGGGGCTAACTGCCAAGGAAAACATTTCTGTGGCCTAAAAACCTGCCACCACTCAGCACCTGTCTGGGCATGAATTGAACATTGTAGCACTTGATCCACAGCAGTCAGACCGAGAGATGTGTGAAATTTTTAGCTGCGTTATTCTCAGTACTTAAACGCCCTCCTGGGAAAAAACCATACAAAGCACATTAGCTTAACCCCTTTTGTGGAAAGCAGGCAGCCGAAAGTGAGTCTTGCTCACTTACTTTTTCGCCTCTTATTTGTGGAAAATGGGTAGAAATAAAAAACTTGCAAATCAATGCAAATTCCTGTTAGGTTAGAGGCACTGGAGGATGATAGAAACTGCAGAAATAGGGAAAAAATGGGGGGAGGGAGAGAGAGAGAGAGAGAGAGAGAGATGGATTTCAGCCTAGAAGTGCACATTATATTCAGTTCAGCATTTACTTCATATAAAGAAATTCTATTTGTAACTACTCAGCTGTGATAATTTGTGACAGAGGAATGATTTTGCATAGAGGGAGGGCAAGGAGGCCTGGTTGCAAGAATTTAAAGTGGCTTAAAGCGGGAATGCCAGGGACACAACAGATTCCTTGCAAGAGAGTGAAGTTGTCCTCCATGAATTGTAGATCATCCTGGAATCTGAGCATTCGGGGTCCAAGCCACCTTTAGGCAACAGAATTGGGGTGGGGGATGAAGCCAGGGCTGAGCTGACTTGTCTCATGCAACTAGATTGGTACTGATGCAAATGTGTGTAGGAAATATACTTGTGACACACCTTCGCAGACTTTGTGGAACAGTGTATTGCAGTCAGACTCTACTCAATGCAATGTTCATTAAAATTTTATATTTCAACACAAATGTGTAATTTTTTTCAAGAGATACCATTACATTTCTCCAACAGTTTCTTTCCCTATTTTGATTCTTTCTGCTACAGTTACTCAGCATTAAACATGAAACAAAAGTAAATAATATGCAGGAAAATTCTGCAGTTGCAGACAGTGTAGTTTCACTGTTTTAGGAATATAAGATTCCTAATGGACCTGAAATTATCTACAGGTGTCAGCCATTCCCCATGAAAGTCTATGTGAGAACTGCTTTAAAGAAAACAGTTAAGTAAAATAGAAAACAGATTATGTAAGTGCTAAGATAGTGATGGGTAGATTGCTGGCATTGCACATGAACTCTCATCCTTGCTCTCACCTCAAACATGATCTGAACTCTGAAACTTTAAAACTCAGTTTGACTAACTGATACATATACACATTCCTTCATAATTTTTATTTTCACTTCTTGAATTACTCTAAAAGCAGAACACAAGAAATAAGGAATAAGATATTTTTCTACATCTATAGCAGGTTTGAATGGGTATTTTTGCTTGATTTTGGTTCTTGCTCTGATGAATAGCAATGTAGCTACCTAAATTAACTTCTCTTCTCTTACTCAAAATAAGAACAATTTTTTTCACATCTCAGAGTCTTTGTTGTTTTGTAGGGGGTTTTTTTTGTGAGGGTTATTTTGTTTGTTTGGTTGGTTTTTTTGGTGTTTTGTTTTTTGTTTTTTTTTACTCTCCCCACAAATCACTGTATGTCTGCTGGAGAATGTCATGCTTTGAAGAAAAGCATCAACAGTTCAATATGGACTTGACACTTCTCAAATACTCTATGTTATTTTCCAGCCTTATGTGTTCAAAATCTCACTAAAAAAATGGGGTAACCTGAAGGGTTTTGTATAAAAAAATCATTATAGATACAGTAAAATCAACATCAAACACTTTGAAATATATTCTCAAACATAAATATTATTATACTACTAACATTAATATGAAATATATGCTATGATTAGCTATTTATTATTGAAATAAATTTCCAGAAACATTAACAGCAGTAAAACAAGAGACTTTGCAGCATTTTCATGTAATTTGCACTTAGTTGGTATTCATAACACAAAGGACTACTTTTCTATAGCATGATTATTGGAATTAATTTACTGCTTGCTTGCTTACAAAGAAAACAATTAGAAGTACTTCAATATAGATTAGATGGAATGGAATGGAATGGAATGGAATGGAATGGAAAAATAATTTGAACTACTTGTAACTGAATTTTGTGGCTGTTTTGAAGTTTATACTTCATTAAAGGGGGTTTTTGAGATTTTTGGAATATGGTGCTTTGGAGGGGAAGAGTCTGAGCTCTACAAGATTGCACTTCAAAAGTCTTATATTTTGGCTTGCAGTTGTACCCATATGCATAAATTAATTAAAAAATTTTTATATGCTGTTAAATTGAAGTTTTATTACTTGCTCTCTTTGTGAAGAAAAAAGGGTACATTGAGAATTCTTTAATATTTTTGCTCCTTTTTTCTCTCTTTGTCAGCCAATTTTTTATTGAATTCCCCTTTTTCTAACAAGAATTACATTGGTAGAAAAAAATGTCCTTAAATAGTCTAGAAAGAAATATTTAAACATTATGTTTTGAGACATAATTCCTGCATTAATCCTGGAAATCCTTTCAACACCATCAGTTGTATTTTACTGAGGGAAATCCAGCAGCACAATATTATAAAGTGTTGTGATGGGGAAGATTTGGATTAGAAATCTTGTTTCTTGCTTGTCAAGAGAAGAATTGAGATCTAATAATTGAATACATAATGAAAAATAACTGCAAAATACTGTTTTGAAGTTTTACTTGCTTGGACTTTAAAATTTTGTTGTTTCTATGGTAACACAGTTTTTATTGGTGTCTTAGGTTACAATGTAAGATGCAACCAAAAGCATGTATTCTACCACCATCTGTTAAAACCAGTAGAGCAGTGTTTTTTATCTCTTCGATGACATATCCCTTATGTGTCTGGGGGGATATCTCTGCTAATGGGCCATCAAGTCTTGCTGTAAGACTCATAAAATTGCATCATCTCATTACGGGACTCTCTGCCGAGGGGGAAAAACCAAGCATTTCCTACCTGGATATAATTTGAGGTTAGAAACGTCCCAGGGGACCTTAGGCACTGAATTCCCAGAGGAAGACCAGACCCTTCTACACAACCACTGGACCTTCAGGGGAAGACCACACCCTTTTTCTGCTTCAACACCACATCTGTCACTCCAGGAGGACTGCAGCCACCATTTAATCAGACTGCTACCAACACCCTGACCAACAGGGTGTCAGGCTATATGCTCAATCTGTCAATGTTTTTATACTATTGTACTTATTTAAATTTTCCTGTTAAATTGTAGTTCTGTCTTGGGATCTCCTACCAGTTTGCTTTCAAACTAGTACAATTGGGTTTGGAATACACCTGATAGGAAGGTTCTGGAAAAAAAGGTGTCACCACAACTTAGGTCCTAATACCTGGATATCTGTGATGTTTCTTCAAATCTGTGCTCATATAAATACAACTTATATAAAGAACGAGAGTCTCAGCATCTGTCAAGAAGTTAAACTGACCTTTGCCTACTAAATTATGTAAATACCCTTTGCTATTTTCAAAGCTGAAATAAAATATAGCCTTTATTCCAATGTCAAGCAATTTAAACTTGAGACATTGCTGCTTAAATTTTTCAAAATAAATTTCCAGTTGAATCCACCAGAGTGGAGATTTTGTACACCTTTTGTGATCAAAACATTTTTCTTCTTTCATTTCAGCCTTTCATTAACTTGAAATCCTTTGCTGGTTGACAGTTCTGAAACTATACACCTAGATTTTCCACTAGTGAATTTCAGACCAATGTCAATGGGTCTCATAAAATTTTTCATGTATCCCCTTGCTAGCTCTGGGCTAAATTTATATTTGCAAATGTGAAGAAGCCACATAAACCTCCCACAGATCTGTTTATTGAAACAACAGCAACCTGAATCCATCAAATTTTATTTTTCAATGAAAGATAGCCTAAAGAAAGCCAACAAATGTAGTTCTGTCTACTAAATTAAATGGTGCTTTTCAGAGGGAAATAAGAAAGGGTGCTCTTTTCCTTCAATATTTCTTCAGCCATGTGATCAAAATAGATCAGGAGAAGATTAATAAAGCAAAAGCATTTTCTTTAGGTTGTAGCAGTGAGCCTTAGGATTCACGAAGTTGTACTTTTCAGTATCTGAAAATGGACTGCTGGCTCTCTGCAGAGGAGATTGCTGTGGTTGACACAATTATGATACGCTAAAGGAAGGGGATTTGTTATTTAAGATCATCTTTCATCCTCCTTCTTGGGCCTGTAAACTGTTTCCCTCTTCTCTTCAAATGTGCTATGTTTAGTGTCAGCAAAAGTACATCTTCAAAAAGAATGGGAATGGAGTGCAAGAGAAGACTTCCTGGACAAGCTAAGGGTAAACATATTTAGCAGTGAAAACAAGGATGATGAATGACTGACAGAATAATTGCCAAACCTGCATGATATTGAAGATGCTAGGGTCAGTAGTCTAGCTCTTTTGGTAAAATATTTAAGAATTTTGCCTTGCTTGTATATGGATTTTTGAAAAAACAGAAGGAAAAAAACAACAAAAAAAAGAAAAGACAAAGGTCCAAAGGTCCAGGAAGTAGCATAAGTATTTTCTTCCATGGTCTTTTTTACAATGACAGTGATTCAGAACTAATATGTTCTCATGTGTGGAGTAGTTGTTTTTATTAATACTGATTCATATCAGCATGCAAATGCCACTAAATTATGGAAAATATTATGTCTTATATCCTTTACAATGTTTCAGAAGCATTTAAAGGCCCCGAGTGGAATAAAGATTGTGCATTCAGACCACACCATTGTGAGTCAAAACCTGCCCTTGAGAAGTGTTAGCAGAGACTCAGGTCTCTTGTGTCTCAGTACAGTGCCCTGTATTGGCAAAACTGCCTCTAATTATATTGCACAGGAGTAGTATTGCAATCAATGAAACTTAAATAGAATTAGCATAATTCACAGCATTGAAGAGATTGGATTCCCAGTTTATAAGAACAGAGAAGACAAAGGGAATTTAAAAATACAATTTTTTTTAGTTTTTCCAGGATTAGAATGACCTTGATTCTCAGCCAAGAACATTCCAAGTGAGCTAACAGCAGGAAACACATCCAATGTTGAGATCATCATTGCAATAAGATAACAATTTAATTTCATTTGTGAAGGTCATCCAACCTAGTATAAGGACAGTATAAGTGTACAGTATGTTCACATATTTTAATGTCACTGTGTGAAAGACATGAAAATGAGTCCAAGAACCAGGATACAACTACTCTAAGAAAATGTTACAAAACGATGCAATACTATTTCTAACAAAATATTATAATGAAATGTCAGACTTCATAGATGTCATTGTGACTTAAAAGTCTAACTTTGATTTTTTTCATTTAAGTCCATATTTTTCCCCACTATATACAGGCATTCAAAATCATCATACATTTGGAATCAGAAATAATTTTAAGAAATCAGTAAAGGTATTCTCAAACTGCTCAGAGTAGTCATATTTGATTATTGGAAACCAGAGAAACAGCTGAAAGATGATTTTGAATAAAAGTGCAAAAGAAGCAGTCCTACTCCTCTGTTAAATTTCAATTTTGATCTATTTCATTATGCAATCATGGATCTTGAGATTGTGCAGGCTGGGATCACAGAGATGATAAGCACTAGGGAAGGCACCTTTTTTTGTACAGTTCCACCACAATGCATGTATAAGAACATGGCTTTAGCTTATACTTATCAAGGAGGTGGCTGTGCTATGGCATTTGGCTGTGAGCTGTAGTGACAGAAATGCAGGTGTATTTTTCTCTGCCTTTTTGCATGCCTGAGCGATATGATTTCTTCAACTGCTTCTCCCATCCATATGCCCATGGATGCTCCTCAGATCCTGTGAATAAGTGGAAAGGAGACAGACCTATTAGAATCTTAGTAATGTGTGAAATATTTTTCAAGAAAATTGCCTGTAATTTTTGGAAAGTAACAATTGCTTGGGAAAAAAGGAGCATAGGTAGCAGCAGATTTAACAAATCAAAGGTTGTGCTACAGATTGCTTTCTTGTTTTCCAGGATTCTAAACAAATTAGGAAAACTTCCCTTATAATAGCTTTTTTGAACTCATTCAGATAATATATGTATTGGAAAGCTGAGAGAAACAAAAATTAGGGACAAAAATGTAATTTCAGTTATATTTAACAGGTCATCATGACCTTTGCCTTCCTATCTTCCAAGTCTTTCAATCTTGACAGTTAAGAGCAAAATTTTACTTGGATGAATTCGGTGGTGTGAAGAATTATAACAGTGACTTGAGAAAAAGAGGAGTCTTTTGGTCACTCTTCTAACTCTCTTTGATTTGCTGAATATAAATATGTTTCTTAGGGGTGGGAAGCAACTACCTTTTTTAGATGATGTTGATGAAGAAGTGAACTAGAAGGTTCTCAAGGACTTCACAAATCAAAGGAGGTTTTCATGCCAATTGTGGAGGTGGAATTTGGAGAATAGCTTGTGGAATGAGGGAGAAGCATGCTTTGTTTTTAAGGGACTTAAAGTTAGACAGACCACATGCCTTTATCCGTAGTTTTTGTTTTCTAAATCTTGTAATTGAAGAGTATGATTTTTTCCTCCTCTTCTTTTTCTTTGTTTCTTTGTTTGTGTTTGCTTTTGTTTTTGTTTCGTAGAACTAATTCTTATTTGACACAGACAACAATTAATGACTAATTCTACTATAGCAGAAGGAGCTGTGCAGTGAAGAAATAATTTCAGGGAGTTGATGATCAGTTGATAATCCATTGATAATCATATTTAATTGTATGTTCATCTTCTTTCTTGGGCTCTATATCAGTCTGTGCCACTGTGCCATTTCTGAAAGACAAAGTGTTTGTAGTAGTTACTAAAGGAAGCTCAGTAAAATTCATTTTACATGACTAGTATTATACAGTAATAAAAACACTGAATCTGTTTCCTTGAGCTCTTTTTTTTGGGTGAACTTTTATATGTGGAAATCTCTGCCAGTAAAGTTCACGCCTTCTTTGTCCTACCTTAATTTTTTTGTTTTCAAAGTCTTGCAATTGCAGGTACTGAAGCTATTTCTGCATGGCAGTGTACAGGTCTGGTGATTCACTGAAGAATTGGTAGCTGAATAACTGCAAAGACCACCACTCATGCTCTCTCAACTTTCTTAATTTTGGAAGTTTCAGGAAAAGAATTTGTCTCCTGGCTATTAAGTGAGTACACTTAGTAGAATCCCTTTTCAAGTTGTCCTCGTTCCAGACAAGACAGCGCTTGTTTTTCTCAGTATCCAGGATGGGGTGTGGCCAGGATCTGGAGGTTATTTTGTTTCATTTCATATCATTGCTGGGGTCAGGGGAAAGGGATTCTCTGTCTCTTCCAGGGAGAAGGGTTTCCTTCCTGACAAGAAAATATGGTAGGGGAAGCCATCTAGTATTTGTTTATTGCCATGGATCTTCTGTGTAAATTGTTTCTTCATCTTATACCTTTAGTTATCAATATCATTGTTGTTTTTGGTTTTTTTCTTGCCTCATTGCTGTTTCCAGTAAATTGCTTTTATCTCCATCTATGCTCTTTACCTTTTCTGCCTCCAATTGGAGGGGGAGAGGAGAATAAGTGGTGGTGTGGTTTTAGTGGGAAAACTAAATTAGAATGCCCTTCCTGAATCCCAACACAAATCAAACTGCATATTATTAATTTTCAGTTGTTTTCAGATTGCATTTTTCTCCTAAATGCTCACTGCAATATCCTTCTATTCTTGCATTCCTTTAGGCATTTCATGCTGGTGTTTCAATCTCAAAGTTTGTTTCTTGTATGAGTACACCTACCAGGGCATGTGAGTACGGTTTTAAGCATATTCTCATGTATATTGTCCTGAATCCCTTTGCTAGTTGCTATTTTGTGTTTGAAAACACAATTCTGGCTTCAAAAGTTCCTTTAGGGGCTCTGTAAATACTGAAAAAACCACTGTCATAAGTCATTTGTAGAATCAACATTCCAGTAAAACTTCCGGCTAAATTGATATTGTAAGTATCAAATTTGGTATTGTGAATATCTTATAATCTTGCTAAAATACATACACCATCAGAATAATTTAAATGGGTGTTTAGAACTCGCACAGTTAGGAATTTTACAATTTGTATGGCACCTTTTCTTTGTTAGAAAATAAAAACTGGTTATTCACAGGAAATTGCCTACTTAGATATATATATATTTTTTTTTTACCATTTGAACAAATAAAGACCCTCTGTTGACTCCAGACTACCAGGAATAAATTCCAAGCTAAACAGTAGACCACAGATTCAGTTTAAAATTCATGTGTTGTTTTCACGACTTTAGATGCCTGCCAGTATTTTTCCTGATTGATTTTCACTGCTGTCATGAACTGTAAAACTGAGACCCACAGGGGCCAGTAGCTATAACAAAAAAGTGTAATTTATAATACCTTACCTGTCCTGGAAGTGCTGGCTAAGTTACTACGTGACTGTACAGGAATGGAGACTCTGAATTGCTTAGTAATATGATTTTTTTCAGGTGCCTAAAATACACATGTTGCTACCTTGTAGTCAAGGATTCCCAGTGCATCTGTGGCTGACAAACTCCATAGTCATAAGACTGCATTCTCATAATATTTTTAGCAGCTTAATTCCTTTTTCATGAGCTGATAACTAGGTTCTGTGGCTTTCTCATACTACCAGCTCTAGGACTATGAATTTGGATGTCCTGGTTATTGCAAACATGGTATTTACCCATAGCTTGAATAACAAAATTTGGCTAGTTGTGTCTTGACAGTTATATTCAGTGATAATGATGCAGGAAGCACAAAGGAATTCAGATAATAAAACAGGATTCTAAGAGTGAGCTGTTTTAAAATTTGCTGGCAGTTTTCCAAACATATATTTTTAAATTTGATTATTTCTTAATAAAAGCACTTTTATTTTTATTTTAAGGATTTTTGAAAATGATGACTGCTTCTGAATGTGTGTCATTTTTTGCCCCACGTACCCTAGTGAGAAATCTGAATATATCTTTATAGTGTAGGTGACTCTAGGAACTCATGATTTTTCCTCCCATGTACAGTAATATCACGATTACAAGCCGCACTGACTATAAGCCGCATCTCCAGGTGTTAGCAACATTTCATTCTTTGTCCATACATAAGCCACACCTGATTATAAACCACTCTGTCATCCGCAGTGAGGACCCGCGTGCAACAAAGTTGCCAAATAGTAACAGAATCACGGGATTGCGGGGTTTACTGGCTTGGCTTGGGCAGTGCGGGCTCGGCCTGCTCGGGGCTGCCGCCGGGCTCGCTCGCCCCAGTCCAGCACTGCCCCACAGTGGGAGGCACAGATGGAGCCCACCGCAACCCATAGCGGTGGCGGCAGGCAAGGACAGGAGCCCCCCACCTTCCCCCCGGGCCTTGGGGATGGCAGCACGGAGCCCCCGCCTCTGGCTCAGGCTGCGCTGCCTGAAGGAGGGAACCCCCGCCTCCCTCTCCCTCCTGCACTGCCAGCTCCACCCGCTGCACAACAGAATAACCAATTCGTAACAATCGCGTAAACTGGGGTTTTACTGGCAGGTGCTCGGCTCGGCACCCTGGCTGAAACTTCTGGGGTTGGAAATTTCAGAAAAATTTTCACATATTAGCCACTCCTGAGTGTAAGCCGCATTTCTGGGGTGGGAGCAAAATTTTAGTCAAAATGGTGCGGCTTGTAATCATGAAATTACTGTACTCCTGTTTTCTCAGAGAGAAATTATTGGCTACATTAAGAAGGTATTGGGAAATCGTCTTCCTTTTGTGCTCTTTAATGTGTAAAAGATCAGAATAAGGCTATTTGAGGAACTGCATGGGTCCAGAGGAATTAAGAAATATCCATTTTCTTTTTTATATTTGCAGAACACTAGAACAGACTCTGGAAAAGGTAAAATGGTAGTATAAAATATTGTAATATCATGGTGGATTTTTTACATATATCTATAATAAGGAAGTGATTCTGTACCAGAAAAATGTCAAAGCCTGAAGGATGATTAAATTTGAAAATGAATTAATTTGGAAACCAATTCATTCAACCCTCCTAGTAAATTGGGTTATTGGGCAAATTTTCCTACATGAATAATGTAAACCACCTAGGGGGTAGACTCTGAATTCTTATGGGAATTTACTATTAAAGTGTCATTTTAGTGCCATTTGAATAACTACTGTAACAAAATGACATTGTGAAATATGAGTGATTTTTCAGCAATTAAAACAGTTCTAATTTTAAAAATCTTAGCATATTGACATTTACTAGTGTTTTCCATTAAGTTTACCAAAAAAAAAAAAAAAAAAAAAAAAGATGAGCTTTACTATCTGTCCCCAAATCACAGTGCCTGCTACAGGTTTTGTAAGGTATGACTATATTCAATTTTGCCTTGCCAGAGTATGGTGGGAAAGATTTCTTTTTCAGAAACGTTTGTGTTAGTCCTCTAGAGTTGCTAGTTTGACTGAGACAAAGAAAAGAATAAAAAAACAAAATAAAGGCCAAAGAGAAGAAAAGAATGAAACATAAATTTGCAGACATTTATATTACTATTGAATGGTTCCAGTTTTTAGTACAGCTTGAAAGGAATTTAAAAAAGGAATCAGATCCACAAATAGGCAAATATAATTTCTTATTGTTTTAATCAGATAAATACATTGCAAACCATGTCTAATCTAACAAATCCCCTTTTGGAATCTAGTGTTTGCTCTGCAACTTATTTGTCTATGATTCGCTCTGTGACAGATCTTGTCACAGCTTGAGCAAAATCTCTTTAAGGAAGATACCTATTTTTCATAGTCATGGAAAATTAATGGAAAATAGGTCAAAAATGTAAAAATCTAGAAGTCTTTGTTGTGCCTGAAAGTTGTTTATAAAAGATGAGCTCATATTTCATCTTTAGATTTCAGGTAACTGTTGAAGCCAGTTACTGCTTCGGGTCTGCACTTGCATGTCCTGTGATTTGCATAGAAACATTAAAAATTACCGAAGTTCTGCATTGACAGTAGTGCTTAGTAAAAAAGTGGTAACAAGAATACTACTATTCAGTTTTTGAGCCAAACTTAAATGAGATCAGTATTTTGATAGCTTAAACTACATAGAATATGGCATTGCTTGTGGAACGTACTCATTGCATGCAAACAGCCTGAAGATGTAGGTTAGCCCATAGCTATTTGCAGTGTACAGTAATTTCGCAATTATAAGCCACATCTGATTACAAGCCGCACATCCGGGTGTTGGCAACCGTCTTGGGTTACAATACAGAGTGTGATAAAAGGTATCTATTCTATCACTATCTGTTGAGAGTGGGGGCAGTGATCCTTATCTCCGTGGGGAGATACTCTGCTAATGGGCCATCCATTGAAACCAGGCGGGGCCATTGTTCTTTATCTTTTCACAACCCATCCTTCCTACAGTGAGTCATTTTCTGCTAATGGCCGATTGATTCCCACTGTGGGACTGATAAAATTACTTCATCCCATTGGAAGTTGCTCCAGCCAGGGGGAAGAGCCCAACATTTCTTACCCAGATAAAAACAGAGGTTTTGGGACACTAAGGTAGCCCCTTTCTCCACTGGACTCCAGAAGAAAACCGGATTTCTCCACATCACCACTGGACCTTTAGAGGGAAACTGCACCTTGTACAGGAGCACTGCTCCAACTGAGCCACATCTGTCACTGCAAGGGGACTGCAGCCACCATTTAATGGGACTGCTACCAACACCCTGCCTGATGGGATGTCAGGTTGTACTCTGACTTTGTCAGGGTTTGGAGTTTCTTTCTTTATAGTACTGTATTTCTATTTTAATTTCCCTACTAAAGAACTGTTATTCCTAATTCCCCTATTTTTGCCTGAGAGCCCCTTGATTTCAAAATTATAATAATTTGGAGGGAGGGGATTTACATTCTCCATTTCAAAGAGAGGCTCCTGCTTTTCTCAGCAAACACCTGTCCACCAAACTAAAAGAGCAACTTTTCATTCTTTGTCCACATATAAGCCGCACCTGATTATAAGCCGCACTTCGGGTTTGGACCAAAATTTTAGTCAGAATGGTGCAGCTTATAATTGTGAAATTACTGTAATTGTCTCAGCCATCCCACAATATGTACAGTAAGATCTTTGAAAAACTCAGTCCTCTAACTCACTTGGTTAATTTTCTGATCTCTTTTAAAAAAGGAGCTTTAGTCATGATATCCACTTAATATTCTGAAAATATCCTCAAAGAGCATGAAGGGAAAAAAAATATGATATAAATTGGACAGTCCCAGCTTTTAAGTCTGGGAAAAATAAATGTCTTACTAGTTGAAATAAAGGGAAGAACAAAACTTGTATTCGAAAATATGGAATAGATGACTGTACAGATGTAATTTCTTAGATATGACTATCATGTTCCACTGTGGGGAACTGTGAGGAATTATTTTAAAATAGATGATCTACAACAAAATAAAGTCAACTGAAACGACCTTGTATCTGAGAACCGTTTATTGATAATGAAAAACAAACAAATAAAAGAGTTGCCTCATTAAAGGGGCTAGAAAATATGTAAAAGGAGGAAGGAAAATGGAAAAGGAATGGCGCGGGGAGGGGAGAGAGAGAGAGGAGACAGAGGGAAAAAGTGGGTGTTGCCACCAGGGATCAGGGAGTTTGGTTGGTGTCCGTGTGGCAGAGGCTTTGTGCTGGGGAGCCTGGACAGCTCTCGGAGGAGCACAGATCCACAGGCGCAGATCCACAGGCACCAATCCTGCAGTGGTGGGTGGTCGGACATGCAGTAAATGAGGGGTGCTCGGGCAGGAGGTCCAGAACCCTGGACAGGGTCATGCAATGATCACAGTGGAAGGCTGGATAGGAGGCAGGCAGGGTCAGATTCACGTGTCTCAGGCAGGATGCAGGATTGCGGTCAGGGACACAGGGAGGCAGGACAGGTGGTGGCTGCAGAGATCGAGGGGTAGGCAGGACACAGGCTACACACAAGGCTTGGAGGTCAGCCGGTGTCCTGCCAAGAAGCCAGATGGAGGAAAGGTGAGTATGTTAGAGCAAGCAAGCACCAGCCAGGGCAGGAGAGCCAAAAGGCAGGCTGGAACCTGTGCAAAAAGGACAAAAGGCAGTCTAGGGCCAGGGCTAAGAAGCCCCTCAGCAGACTGGAGCAAACACACATGACCCAAAATGCTCCCAGACCCAAAACGCCCAAAAGACAAGACAAAAAAAAAAGAGTTCCCCTTGTCACAGACTAAAACCATCTAAATGAAATAAAACCTTTTGGTATTGGTGAAAGGGACATAATGAATACATTGACCAACTGAGATCCAAAACAGTGTGCTGCTTTGTGCAGTGAAGTAATTATCAGTTGAAATAACTTGACTGAGGAAGTGGTGGAGATTTTATTATGAGATAGAAAAACCCAAACGTGATGGGCTTCTAAAAAGATAAAGTCCAACCCAAATAGAAGGTATAAGTTATGACAATACCTTTTTTTAATATGATAATAATATCTTGAAAGAAGTACAAATCAAAATCATTGTGCTGGCCTTCAGATCAATGAATCAGCTTCTATGTTTAAATTGTTATTTTCTTTCTCTTTGTTAGAGCTCAGAAAAAATTATTATAAGTAGAGTCCTCAAATTATTCTTTCAGATAACATTCTGAGATCATTATAGAAAATAATTAAAAATTAAGACATGAAATTCAGAATGGTTTATTGTTTAAAATTTGATATTATACACTTTTGAATGAAAAGTTGTGATTTCTTTTTAGGATGGGAACTAAGGATGGGAATAACAAAAATGAGAACAGAATATTTCCTTTGAATAATAGTGTATTTGTCTTCTCAGAATAGTTAGTATTGGTGTAATGTAGTTTATCAGTGGGAATTGAATATCATAAATGTTTGTTTTCTTGTCTGAAACTGTCTATCCAAAAAAACCAAAGATGATATAGGGGCGATATATATGATGCTATTCTTTATAAACATATGTGTTGTTATGAATTATAAACATAAGAGTTATAGTCATGTGTTATGAAAAGTTGCCATAAAAACAATAGTTACAAATTGCTATGGAAATTTGATTCAGCAAAATGGTTGTATTTATATATTACTTTGAAAAAAACTATATCATCTTGAAAATGCAGATGGGACTGAAAATAGTCACACAGCAGCAGTTCTATTAATAACAGAAATATAAGGTATAAGTGGAACATTAGAGTTGTATGTATTGACTGTGACAAAATTCCAGACAGTATAACTGAAAGATTTTTAGTTCAGTCTTGTAACTATATACAATCTTCAGCACCATGGAAATGCTTCATCAAAATCAGTTTTGTTAAAGAAGTGGTGCTGTTTTTATCCATATTTTTCAATACCATGTATTTATTAATACTGTTGCAATAATTTTCTTGACAAGCAATGCCCAACCAGTCACAAGTGGTGCTTCCCAGAGCTCAGTATTGGGACCAGTCCTGTTTCACATCTTTATCAACAAACTGGACAAGAGTATTATTTGAGTGCCTCACAGTCAGTTTGCAGGCAATGCCAAGCTGGACAGGAGTGTTGATCTGCTGAAAGACAGGAAGGCTATAGGAAGGTTCTACAGAGGACTCACCAAGGCCAGTTGTATGAGGGTCAGCAAAGTCAGGTACCAGGCACTGCACTTAGGTCACAACAACCCCATGCAGCACTACAGGCTGGGGACAGAGTGTCTGGAAAGCTTCTGTGGTGAAAAATGGCTTGGGGGTCAGCAGCTGAATGTGAGACAACTTGTGCTCAGGTGGCCAAAACGTCAGTGGCATCCTGGACAGCAATAGTGTGGCCAGCAGGACCAGGACAGTGATCATTCCCCAGCACTCGCTGGAGAGGCCACACCTCAAACCCAGTGTCCAGTTCTGGACCCCTCAGTACAAAAAAGACACTGACGTGCTGGAGTGTGTCCAGAGAAGGGCAACAGATTGGGGAAGTGTCTGGAGGACAAGTGTTATGAGGAGTGGCTGAGGGAGCTGGAGCTGTTTAGCCTGGAGAAAAGGAGTTTCAGGAGAGACCTTTATCCCTCTCTGCAACTGCCTGAAAGGAAGATGCAGTGAGTCCACTTCTCCCAGGTATCAAGTGAAAGGACAAGAAGAATTTGCCTCAAGTTGCATTAGGGGAAGTATAGATAGGATATTAGGAAAAATTTCTTCATGAAAAGGATTATCAAGTATTGGAACGAGCTGCCCAGGGACATGATTGAAGTATTATAAAAAAGTGTAGATGCACATGGTTTATTGTTAAGTTAACAGTTGGACTTGGTGATTGCAAAGGTCTTTTTCAACCTAAATAAATCCATGAGTTTATGCTTCAGTAATTAAGATAGATATTGCAATTTCTGTTCTTTTTTCCCATTGCTTGGTCTATCGGTCTATCTATCTATCTATCTATCTATCTATCTATCTATTTATCTATCTATTTTTTTATGTTGATGCAGCAATAAAAGATTGGGATTGCTTTGAATTGATGTGAAATTGCTGGTTCTGAGAAATCCAGAAAACATTTACAGTAATTTCACGACCATAAGGC
>PYHW01009642.1:2392220-2406890 GCA_013186435.1 Turdus rufiventris
TGATCTACAATGTTGCAATTTTTGCTGACTCCCGGGGGGTGCGCCTTATAGTCAGGTGCGCCTTATGGTCGTGAAATTACTGTACTTAAACTGGACACTCCAGTGAAATACCTTCATAATAAGATCAAAATGGTGTTCAAGAACAAGCCTCACCAAAGAGCAGACCAAGTAGCAACTACAAACCTGATGTTAGGACTGCCAAAATAATCTTTCAGGGATTCTGCAGTGGAATAGGGGACTGCATTGAGCAGGGCGAAGAAACTACTGCAGGAAGTGAACAGGCTGTGCAGTAGTTGAAAAAATGAGTAAGAGTTTGATAGGTTTTTCTTGAAGTGCTACAGTCTCAGGAGTCTCAAACCTCCCCTGTAATGGAGATGCAGGTGGATTTGGATCTCAAGCAGTTACTCAAGGATCTGTTGAACCTGAAAGCTGGTCACTGCCCAGGTAGTAAGATGGCTTCTCCTCCTGAAAAACTGATAGTGACAAGGACTGGCACCTTTTACAATATCTATGAGGCTCTGGAACCAGGACTATCTACTGATGAAGCAGGTGGAAATCCTTCTGGATAAAGGGGCCACCTAGGGCAACAGTGCCTACCTCGCATCATGACCTCCTCTGTTATGGGAAGGGTAGCTGTCATAGGTGATGGCCTTCTGAGGGAAATGGAGAACCTGATATGCAGACTGGACCCAGCTCCCAGGGAAGTCTGTTGTCTCCCAGGAGCTAGGGTAAGGAACATTACTGGAAAATTCTACAGTTTAATAAGACCCTCTGATCCATATTGGTTGTTCAAGTTGGCAGCGATTAGATAACAAAAAGAAGTCCAAGGATAATCAAAGATTTCAAGGCCTTGGGAAGAATGTTTGAAAGATCAGAAGCACAGGTATTGCTTTCCTTGATTCTTCCTCTGGCAAAGAAGCACACCAAAAGGATCAGGCAGACTCATCAGACCAACATGCCTCCAAGGCTGAAGTGGGAGTCCTTTTGAAGGTTCTGGCATCCATCAGTGGGACATGTCAATGATTTTTGAAAAATCTTGGGAATCAGGAGGGATCCCAGTTGATGGAAGCTAGCTAACATTATCCCAGTTTTCAAGAAGGACAAGAAGGATGACCCTGGCAACTGCAGGCCTGTCAGTCTGACTTCAGTCTCTGGTGAAATTACGGAGAAGATTTTACTGGGAGGTACCGAAAAACTAGTCATTGATCACAGCCAGCATGGCTTAATGAGCAGGAAGTCCTGCTTGTCAAATTTAATTTCCTTTTATGACAAGGTAATGATCCTAGCTCATCAAGGGAAGCCTGGCGATGTAATCCTTTTGGATTTTAGTAAAACTTTCCACGTTGTGTCTCACAGTACCCTCCTGGATCAGCCCAGGAGGATACTGGGCTGTGTGTATAGACTGGGGAACAAGAGGGTGGAAAGCAGCACTGTGGAAAACATCCTAGTGGATGGTAAGGTGAATCTGAGTCAGCTGTGCCCTGGCAACCAGCAGGTCCACCCATGTCCTGGGGTGCATCAGGCACAGCCCGGCCAGCTGGGCAAGGAAGGGGACTGTCCTGCTCTGCTCTGAGCTGGGGCAGTCTCACCTCGAGTCCTGTGTGCAGATTTGGATGCCACAATACAAGACAGATATTAAGCTATTAGAGAGTGTCCAAAGGAGGGCTTGTGGAGATTGTGAAGAGCCTTGAGGGCATGTCATAGGAAGAGCAGCTGAGGTCACTTGGCTGAGGGGAGACCTCATTGCAGTTACAACTTCCTCATAGGGAAAAGCAGTGTTCTCTTCTCTGTGGTGACCAGTGACATGACCCGAAGGAATGGCCTGGAGTTGTATCAGGAAAATTTGGGTTGGCTATTAGAGTATGATTCTTCAGTGTTTGGATGTGAAGTGGTCACAGCCCCAAGCCTCACAGAGCTCAAGTAGTTGACAATGGTGGCAGGCACATGGTATGATTCTCGAAGCTGTCCTGTGCAGCAGCAGGAGTTGGACTTCAAAGATCCTTGTGAGTCCATTGTTTCTCAGGATATTTTATGATTGCAATTCTTTCCAGAGTTTGGCATATAAAAATTCTCGTTTTCTGAAAAAGATGCAGAGGGATAAATGCAATGATCCCTTGCTAGTGGCCTTGTAGATTGTTAAATGAGAACACTATATCATGTGCCACAAGCTAGATAACAATTCGAGGAAAGGATTGCTACTACAATACTAGATACTAAGAAAATGACATCATAATTGGAACTGCAATTGACAGCCAAACTCTTTCTATACAGGCTAGTTTTCTCATACCTTCTCCAGATAATTTTCCTTTTGTAAACATCAAAGTATCTGAACTATCCTCCAGGTTTTGGGCATCTCCCTCCAACTTTGTATGGACTTATTAGTCACTAGACACTACAATATAAATTAATTTCTCTTAAGACATAGTTTAAAAACTTCTATATTTTTTCTTCTAAATATAAGTAGTTTCTTTTGAAGATTTTTTTTAAAAAAGTAGTCAATTTCCTCTCCCAGAGGAAATTCTAGCCAGAGTTTTTATAGGTACAGAAATTTACGTGGGGTTTGGTCACTTCAGCTGTGTTGTGTAGTCGACCATGGTTAGTACTAGTAAGACTAAATAATATTCAGTTCCATACTTTGTGTTATAAATTTTTAATTTACCTGAAGTTCATCAAGATTATTCTAAAACCTGGTGTTCTTGAGAACAGCTGGTTTTGATCACAGCAATTACTTCTGTAGTCAGGTTGATCTTTTTCTTCTGGGCTTCCAAGTCACATGCTTTTGCTAGTTGAAGGGGTGATAAATGTTACCAGGCACAGTTTAAACACTGGTGTCTTGGAGAACCTGAAAGAGAGAAGGTGTGAACCATGATGTAGCATTTGGCAAAATGGTTTAGTGGGCATGGTAGTATATTAAGTCAAAAGTTGGTCTTGATGATATTTTCCAACCTTCTATGATTCCATGACATTTGTTGTGGATATTTTTAGAGAACAACAGTGACTAAATGTCACACTTCTAAAAAAATCTCAGTCTTGCTGTACAGTTGTTTGGCTCACTGGTAAGTTATTAACATCATCTTTTATTAACATCATAATTTCCCATAATTTTATTTATGTATCCAGGCACACGATGGCAGCAAAGTGCTGAGGAGCCCACTTGCCTCCTCTATCAGCAAAGAGGACAAAAACTGGCTACTGCAAGAATTTAGTCTAACCAGAATGACAGCCACAGACAAACTACATTAAAAGCAGGCACATAAAATAATGATGCTTAAGGAATAAAACCTGTATCTCTGTGCATGTTCATTTGTGAATATTTCCTTGCTCCTTTTTTCCTACAAAACACATACTTGAGTGTTAGGTGTCAGCACGGATTAGAAAGGTCAGTTCAATGCATAAAATAAAACAATTTTTTTCCTAAGTTACATATTCATCACTGTAAATGAGACTGAAATCTAGTACAGCTAGTTTTGTCCTGCTAAAATCCAGGGTAGATGAAATTGTGATTTAAAAATTGACCAAAAATACGGAGTAGAGATATCTTACTGCCATTCTTAAGCCTACATGCATGAAGAAGTTTTACATAATGCAACTGTAATAGCCATAAATACAAAAGCATAAAGCAGATATATGTATAAAACTATACTTGGAGAGAAGAAAAGAGAAATGCAATGGAAGAAAATAAAGAGATTAATAGAGTAATTTAGCTGATGGCTTTGTATATTTTACTTTATTTTTTTACTCAAAAGAGATATCTATCTATCTATCTATCTATCTATCTATCTATCTATCTATCTATCTATCTACAGGTGTGTGTGGATATGAATATATCTATTTCATCTATACCTGTACCTACAAACACACGTTTGTGGATAGGAATATATCTATATGCCTTAAGCAAGGGTCACAAAAACATAAGACGAATTACATCAAAGCTGAAAGTTTGCTTTGAAATGTTAAATTTCTAAATATAGAATTTTCCACTTTCCTTTAATTTTCAAGAGTTCATTCCATGAAGAATATTGGGGTTGATTCAAACAGCTTCAATGTCACAAAGGAAAAATGCACAACTAGAAATTTCTGCATGTAATTCTGACTCATCTCACTTATTATTTTGTTAATAACCTCTATCATTAATAATGCTATATGAGTAAAATGATAAAAATCACATTTTGTCATTAATTTACACATGACATTTGTCTCTGCCAAATGGCATATTTATGACCAATGACAAAGGAGAAAATAAATGGCTCTTACAATGAGTTCACTTAACACTTATTGAACAAATTCTTTCAGCTATGTATTTTCTAGAAGACTGAAATTTCTTTCTGTGTCTTAGCAGTTTTTTGATATTACAGGAAAATTGCTAAAACATCATAAGGAGTGTTATTTCCACTATTTTGAACTTCACAAAGAAGCTTATAGAAATTTGTATGTCAGTAGGACCAAGCAAGGCTGCTGATTGTTTGATACATGAGTCTGAACAGTGTTAGTGGAGTGAATGAAAATTATGACAATACAGACGTGACTTCTTTTTATGTGGACAAAACAGTATTTTACATCACCCAGTTAGCTCATTTCCACAATGCTTTATTACATAGTTGTTCTTTCACTAAGTATGATATAAGGTATCTGAAGGTGATGAGCCACTGGCATAAGTTAGTGCCTAAATAAATTGTGTATGCCCCATCCCTGGAAGTGTTCAGTGCCAGCTTGGATGGGGCCCTGGGTGATTGGTATTGGATGATCTTTAGGGTCCTTTACAGCCAAAACCCTTCTATGATATTTATCTTAATCTTTTAACATTCATCATAGCAAGATGTAGTATACCTTCAGATAAGAGAAGGACTTGGATTTTTTTTTATTTTTATTTTTTTATTTTTATTTTTTTTCCCAGTTGGAGATTGTCTCAGTGGACAAGTGGTTGTGAGCTTTCTCTGAGCAGATTAATTCTTGTGAGGCAGGTCATCCATAAGCAAACTGGTTGTGAAGAAATCTTTTATGCGAATCTTTCTTCTATGACTTCATGTTTTTGAAAATGTCTCAGCAAAGATAGCTGATTTAGACTTGGAATAGCAGTCACTTACTTTGCATATTGAAAGACTGCATACACATAGGTATGATGAGTTTTCAGTAGCTTCAGGGAAATATTAAACTTTTGTCCTTTTAAGTAACATGTGTTTTTCCAAATAGCACTTCAGTATCCTGAACTCTGAGAAATATTAATCATACCAAAATTGAACTTTAGCATATTCTTTCTAGTTATTACTCTGATAAGAACATTTGATAATTGCTATATGAAAAAAAGAATTCAACTTGCAAAAATATTGTGTCATGAATAATGTTTTAACTGTGATTAAAGTGATTCAAATGTTTAGCCAATTACAAATCTAGTACAGTAATTTCACGACCATAAAGAGCACCGGACTATAAGGCGCACCCCCGGGAGCCGGCACATTTCTCAACTTTGTAGATCATATAAGGCGCACTGGACTATAGGGAGCACTTTTTTTTTGCCACAAGGATCCACCCCCAGTTCCCCCCGCACGGTTGCTGGCCGAGGCCCTGCCTCAACCTGGCAGCCATGTCTCCCCGGGCCCACCTGTACCCGGCGGGGCCGGGGCATGCCCACTGCTGCTCCGCCCCGCCTCCACAGGGCTGGGGCATGCTTATGGGGGGGGCGCCCCACCTGCATGAGGTCGGGGCATGCCCACTGCCAGTCTGCTCCGCCTCCGCCTGGCAGCCGTGGCCCTGCTGGTTTCCCCCGTGGCTCACAGCTCTCACTTCTGGGTAGGCAAATTTCCGAACTTTGTCCGTCATATAAGATGCACCAGACTATAAAACACACTTCTGGGTTCGGGAGAAAATTTAAGTCAAAAGGGTACGCCTTATAGTAGTGAAATTTCTGTACTTGTATTGAAGATGGAAAAAGAAAAAGAAATAATATTGGAAAGCATCATAATCTCTAATCTCAATAGGATGCAAATTTTAGAACAATTATGAAGGAAGCCTGGAAAGCAAAAGAAAACAAAATTCAGGACAAGTTTAACTATTGCAAATCACTATCTATGTGGTGAACAAACTTGCTTCATTCAAAATGTCTCATAATCTCTAGACAAAATCTAGGGAGGAAATAAAGAATTAAAATATTAGACTGCTCTAGCACTTCTGTGATGCATCTGACATTCAGCACCATCCCTGAAACTATCATGGAGGATGAGGAATAATGAAACGTTAAGATCCTATGCTGGCAGAGGTTAACAGTGTTAAGTGTCAGATGCTGACTTGTCTGGCATGAGATTACAAATGGTGAACCTAAAAAAAGAGTTTTGCAAACATTCTTGCTTCACAGTTTTTTAAATGACCTTGGCATTTAAAAATATACACATCCCGAGTAAATTAGCTGTCAGTACAAGGAACAAATGTGAATAACTTTGAAGATTGATGTAAAGGAAATGGGTTAAAATAGCATATGATAAAGCTGTTTTCTTAGAAAATAGCAGTAAGTGTATCTGCTGTAGGCTTGGTTTCAGAAGAAATTGTGGTAGTACACTCCCCTTGCCCCCCAGGCCACACTATGATCATTCATGGCAGGTACAACTAAGAAAAAAATAATTCCCTCAGTTTGTGAGGATTAGAAAAAACTTTAGTGAGGCATACAGTAAAAGAGAGGTATTTAAACTAAAGGATACTATTAGCAAAAGAAGAAATAAGCAAACTGATTACTAATGCATTTAACTAAAAAAAATGGCAAGGAAATCCTAACCTCCTTGTAAAACAATTCAGTTAACTCCTAATTGGAGTGATTACTTTCAAAATGCAACTCAGTAAGATTATGAAGGGAATTCTACAAGGCAATAATTACAAAAGAATAAGATTGGGCTAAAACAATGAAAAAGTATTTTTTAGTATTATACTCAATTATATAAAAAGTAAGTGGTATTCTCAGTGCATTACGCAATGTGTTTTCAGGTTTCAGCATAATTTGGATTAGTGATGAAGGATGATAAATCACTTATAAGAACTCATACCTTAAGAAAGTATTACAAAGTTTTATGTATGCTTTAATTTTTGCTTTCATTTTGCTTAATTTACGTGAATATTTTTTCTGATTGAACCATATCCCTTTTGATACAAACAACCTGTGACTGTGCTATCCCCAGGGTGTGCACCCCGTGGGTAGGAGCAAATAATCAGGCAGAGTTGATTCACCTTTGAACCTTCAACACCATTCCATGCAAAAAGGGGCACATTGTCATTCTGGTGTTAGTTGCTTTGCTGTTACTGTTCACTTTGATGACTAATGCATCCTTGCTGTTCTGGTGTTATCTTGCTGAGATCCTCACAGCAGAGTAGTTGAAAGAAGATTTGTCAGGTGTGAGAAGTAGAAAACAGTGATTATGTGTATGATTATGATTAGATTTAGTCTTAATATGATATTCCCAATGCAATATATAAATAAGAACTTTATGATCTATTGTTGCTGATGTTGGAGACAGGAATGTGACAAAGACACCCCGAGTTCACGCAGCATCAGCTGAGATTTATTGATGCTCACCTCTTTTTATTATTTATTCCCTGCACTTGCAAATGTGATTGGTTAAGAGTCTTAACTCCGCCCAGCTCACTGGCCAATGGAACGGTGCATTTGTGGCTCAACGGGATTGGCTGCAGTCCCCTGTTTGAGCTCGAATTCAGCCTATCACTTTCATACCTGGGGAATTGTTTATTTCTGTTATTGAATGAGCCAGGCTGGTCCCATCCGTGTCTGTCAAGCCAAATTATCTGTGTGGCTACAGACCAGCTGTAACTGTCACAGTCTTTTATGATGGGTTATTGTATAACAATGTTGTGGTCCTTCCTGTTGAATCACAACCTTCAGTAAGACCTATTGCTTTTTAAAACTTCTCACATAAGTCTAGGTGCAGCTCAGTCCATCTAGTTTCAGATTTGGTCAACAGTGTATGTCCGGAGGGTTATAATATAGACAGGTTCAGCTAGAAGCCTATGGGTTTACAGTCTTTGGCAGAATTCCCAATTACAAAGCAGCAAAGCACCCATTACAGGATTTTGTCTCTATGTTTGCTTGAATCTCTGCACTTTTTGCTCTCTTGTCCAAAAGTGAGCATTTCTCATCTCCAGGTGGGATGTACTCTGCAGGAATCCCTTGCAAACTGCTTGCAGCCTTGGGATACCAGTTTGCCCAACTGGTCCAGTCTCCTTCAAGATTTCCAAAGTCAATCACAAATGCCTCTGCTCCCTCACCTCTGGCCTATATTAATTATGGAGGATGCAGCCAGTTCTTCCTGTAATATCCACCTGGTGTTCTTATAGGACAAACCACACTGCCTGTCAGAGACAGAAAAAAGGGAGAAGGATGCATGTATGGTGAAGGGGGAGGCCATACCTAAGACCTGACTATAGTTAATAGGTTTCACACTGCTTTGTTTTTGTTTGACCATTTTTGGGAATTTTGAGAACAAATGTGTAATATTGTTGCCCTATGAATTCTCTGTATCCGAAGCTTTGTGTCAAAATAACATAAAGTATTATAAATAATATATTGAGTTACTTTAGTTCTTGACAAAATGCAATTCCAAAAAACTAAAATATTCAAAATAGTTGTGCTTTCTAGTGTGCCATCTCAATCAGTAGCCATGATAAATGGAAAAGATAGCAATGCCAAACTGCTTTGAAATAATTTCCTTGGTATACTATTATCAGACCCGTAAGCAGATGTAAAAAACCCCAACAAACTAACAGGTAGATTTTAGAAAAATTCAGAAGGAAAATCGTATTTATTCTGTACTCAGGAATTCTTTTATTTTTGAATTGTAAGTCTGAAACCAAAGAAATCACTGACATTAATGTAAAAAGGTAATCTATTTGCTTAATAACATTAATACCTGATAACATTAATGACATGATAAAGTAATCTATTTGCTGGATTAAGTTTATATTTGCAGAAGAAGTAGAAGTTTATAGGTTCAGTAATGCAGTAAAAGTAATGTTCTTTTCAAACTCTTCATGAATTCCAGTGCACTGAAGGCATAATATCGACTTAACATATAGATATTGCTCCATTTTCTATAATCCGTTTAGAGAAATTTGAGCCATGTCCAGATGACTTTTGAAGATTTCCAGTGCCGGTGTTCAGCTACTCTCTGTATGAAAGTGTTTCCTAATATTCAGAGGGAAACTCTTGTGTTTCTGTGGGTCCTGTCACTGGACACCATGACAGAATCAGACTATGTTCTTTTTGCATCCTTCCTTCAGGGATCTTGATAAGACCCCTCTGTGTGTCCTCTTCTTCAAACTGAACAGTTCAAGTTCTCTCATCCTTTCCTCACAGGAAAGATGGTCCAGTCCTGTAGTCATCTCCATGGCCCTTCACTCGACTATCTCCAGTACATCCATGTTTCTCTTGTAATGGGCAACTCAGAACTGAGCGCAGTACTCCAGGGTTGGCATCAGCAGTGTGAACAGACGAGAACAGCTTCCCTCAAACTGCTGGCAATACAAGGTGCCAATTAGCCTTCTTTGCTCTAAAGATACATTGCTGCTTTGCGTTCTGTTTTATGTGGATGTGGCACCTGGTTTAGGGCTGAACAAGGTGGTGCTAGACTAGTGGTCAGACTCAATGATCTTAGAGGTCTTTTCCCAGCCTTAATGATTCTGTGATTCTATGTCTACCAGCATCCTCAGGTCCTTTTCCACCAAGAAGCTTTTAGTTGTTCCTTCCCAGGTTGAAGGACTTAACATGACCACTTGTTGAACTTGAAATTCCTGTTAGACCTTTCCTCCAGCCTGTTGAAATACCTTCAGATAGCATCATGACCTATTGATGTATCAGTATTATAATGGTATCAATATTAAAATGTAAAATAAATATTTATGCTGATTTTATATTATTTAGGAATAGCCTGTTGTATTGTAAAATAGTTGTCTCTCAATTCACCTGCAAGACTTTTAAAAATTACTTCAATAAAGATTTGCAAAATTATTATAAAGGTTTGAGAGGTCAGTCCATCTTGTTTATAACTCTTTAGGCTATTATCAAGATGTAAACTAATTGATCTGATTGTTTGATGTCAAGGGATGACAAATTTAGAGGCAATTCTATTAAAAACAGAAGGGAACCATGGAAGTTTTATAGTTTTGAATGATGCTTCATCTTTTTCTTCCTGAGTAGTCTTCTTAAGTTCACATTTTGACTTGCATCAAATGCATTGAGAAGACTCTTCCATGCTAGTATGTTGTGAATGAAATAAGTTTATTTTTGATGCAGTAACACATTTTTTCACCTATGGGAATATTAATTATTAGAATATTAAATAAACAAGCCGTATTTTCTGAAAGATGCTTGTTTCTATGAATCTTTAGAGATCCCCTCTTTCTTCCTTTTTGTTGCAGCACTTTTAATAATCCAAATATTTAATTACTGAAAACTATTTTTCTTCTGCTCAGCAATGTGTGATAAGAGCTAAGAAACAGTGGACAGTGTAGGAAATGTCTCTTTTTCTCTGGTGCTGCTTTTAGACTAGCTTAAAAAGGCCTCAAACCCACAATCTATGTCTGCAAAGGTAGATTTAATCATGGTGATGGTTATAGATATCATAAAATTTGATACCTGATGTGCTTATTTCAATTCATTGGAGCCTAAAAACATTGGGAAGTCTTGCCTCAAGTCTGTGTATATCTGCTCACATTATGATGTAATTTTTTTTAACTTTGAAGAACCTAAATATGAAGGTAAATTTAAAAGACTGAATACTGATTGTTGCCTGATCTAAGTTGTATGGATCATAAGGAGTACCTTATTTTGTACCTAATATTTCTGTAGCATTCTAATCATAATGCACAATAGGGCGTATTTAGAGGTTGTTTCATGTTTGTGGTTGTCTATACTGTGTTTATAGAAATAGTCTTTGTACCCAACAGAGTTTTACATCAGAAGCACCCTCACTGTGAAGCTTACCAAATCATTGAAAACCTGATTCCAAATGAAGGGTTTTAGTATAAGCTTCTTAAACTTGAGAAATATTTGTTTTAATTTAAGAATTAACTCCTAATTATTTCATGGATGGCTGATAAAGGATCTTAAAGCTGTTTTATAATATTTAACAATTAGAAATTTAGTTATCAAAGGCTACAGGGGTGTTGGTGAACAGCCTATATTAAATTTTCAAGTTGGATTGGAATTCTTGCAAAACTATTTTTCATTTTATGTCTTTTATTTGGACTCAAAATTATGGCTGCTCTGGAACCTACAGACTTGGAGGCCCAATCACTATTAACTTTGTGGTCCTCTCAGTTTTCAGAGTCCTGCTATTTCCAGACTCTGAATGTATTTTTTTTTCCTGGCAAATAAGCCTACTGTTCACTAAATGACTCCATATTGTTGTTCTTTTTGGGTGTAATTTTCCTTATTGACTCCCATTGATTCTCATCTGTTTGGTTTGTGTCATTGACTTACTTCAGAGGGCTTTTTTTTTCCCTGCAGTGATACATGTTTTCAGACCTTATGTATGAAAATAACTGCTCCTAGTATTTTTTCCGATGGTGGTACTCTGTGTTTGTAAGCTTGAAAGATGATAAGAGAAAGTAATAAAAAATAGCAGAACCTGTTTCTAAAGGCAAATTGTAAAGATGGTGTGGAATCAACATAGAGAAATAATCTAAAATCATGTGAGTCTTTCAGTGGGAGAGGATTTGAGTAGTGATAGTGAACACTATATTAAGGTTATTACCAACACCTTTGAAGGAAAATCCCTAAAATTTTCAGGAGTGTGTGAACATGTAGTTATATAAACATATGTGAGAAACCTCAGCTTTATCCAGAACTCTTAAAATTATGTTTAGATAAGGGCTTCCAGCTTTGGGGAAGGGTATGGCATTTAATTTTCCACTGCTCAAGTTTCTTCTGTTCCTTAGGTGTATTTTGTCTGTTCAGAATGGAATTTGTTTTCTCTTGTGCAGAATGGTCACTTCCTACATCTTTCTGTAAGTCCTATAGCCAAGTTTCTTTATTTCTGGGTAATTTCCGCTTTGATAAGGACGTCTAGTTTTTTATCAGTCTTTTCCTTTTTATTCTGGACAATCTTTCAATAAACACTGTTGTATGTAGCATTTTTTCCCAGCACTAATGAGTCCAGTTTATGTTCACATTTTTGTTGCCAATACTAATCTTTTTATAACCTTCAGTTTATTCAGTCAAAATTCTCTCCTGTTTTCAACAGCAGTTATTTTTTTTCATCCCAGATAACTTTCATTTATCAGCTTTATAATCTGACCCTGTAAATTTTCCTGTTGAAGGCTAAATTATTTGGCCTTTATATCAAACTTCCTTTCAATCAGTTATTCAATCTTTGGCTCAAGTGTTCTGTCTTTAGAATTAAATTTTCAGTATAAATTTTTCTAACTTACTTTCCTACAGTTAGTTGACATTCGGCAAACATTTCACTTGTGAAACTGTCTCTTTGTAGGTCAGAAAGAATACTGTTTGAAATAATTTTCTCCTTCTTTTGCAACTTCTTTTTCCTTGTTCTAACATTTTACTTTAAATTGAAAAGATAAAAATTCATTGTGTGAGTCTTTGTCAACTAGTGAGATGCATTCTAAAATCAGAAGCAGTGAGACAACAGAAATGAAAGAAATGATAAATGCATTCCCCTACATCACTGAAAAACTGAGGGCTAAAAGAGAGGTTTTATCCTCTAGTGGAACATGAAAATTTTAAAAAAAGTTATTTGATATACCCAGCACTTCTGACTTCCTTTTCTTCCTTCCAGTTTTATGCATGGAGAGTAAATTGTAGATTATTCAATAGTATTCTTTAGAAAAGAATACTTATTTTACACCAAAAGCTCTTTTAATGATTACAGCACTTTACAGATCACATACCTATTCACAAATCCCTTTATTTATGGACTGTGCAGCCAAATTGACCTATGATGATGCTGATAAACCCTAATTCCTTATTTCCTCTTGTTAAGCTTGGATGATGTAAACATCTGCTGACGCATTCAGTGACCTGTCAGAATTGGCCTGACTCCCAGAAAGTCCCATTAACCCCTTCCTGTAATAGCTTTGTATCCTGTGATTTTATTGGAATAGGAATCAAAAAAGGAGCTCAGAGGTACTCAGTTCATATGGGCAAAATCTTAAGGATTTCCCAAACTGACACCACCACTCATTCTTTCAAAGTACAGATTCATGTATAAAATGTCAATATTATTTTATTTCCAAGTCAAAGTGGGGGGTATTTTAAGCCCATCCTCAAAAGTCAGCATGTACAGAAAAAGATGAAGTGCTTTTAGATGTTAGTGTGGTATCTGCATTAGTTCTTACCTGTTCTGGCTGGATATGCACTTGCAGCTGGTATTTAGAACCAAATATTGGTAGATATAAAAACTTTCAGACAGACTGCTGTATCCTGCATTTAAAGACACTGACTGGGGGATAACCTTATGTACTGTTGTTAGAGTTCTAATAGATTAGCCTTTGGTACTGCATCGTGCATTAAAACATTAAAGGAATGGCAGTTTGATGTGACACTTTTGTGATTTCCCACACTCGCAATGTCATTTCTGCCTAGTTGCTTGGTTCACGACATGGCAGAAGAAAGATACAGGATATTGTTCTTTGGTAGTTATCTTTCATCACCTAAGAGACTACTGAAACCACTGGCTAACTTCTGTCAGTTGGAGAGGAGAATGAGCTCATAGGCACAGCAGTTGCTAAAGGAGAGACACTCTCCAAGTTCCCTTACTGAAAAGCAAATGAGATTTAAATGGGTGATTTTCATCAGGTTTTATGATTACAAAAAGCATGGTTAGCTCACGTGTGTCAACTGGCAATCAGACAAATAGTATGCTGCCTCTTTGCTCTGTCAAAAAATCACATGTGTTAGACAAAGGCTAAAGGGATATATTGGGTACAGACAAGTTTTCTGGTAGCTGAGTTACAGACAAAAGCCAATTTTTTCATTTAGGAATGGTATCTTAAGGAAAGTAGAATTTTTAATAAAAGGAGCTGTGAATTAAACTGGCTTCGTAGCTGAAACATAACAATATTTCATTATCAAATATTGGAAGATTTGTGGGGGTGTATTAACATGAACAAGGTGTCAAGCTGTAATTACCTAGCTCTAAGCAGTAGGCCTCCCATTTTTGAACTCTGAAATACTTCAGAAGAAGTATGTTTTTTCCTTCATATACGATTCCTTTCATGTCTGTATTGATAATCATAGAAACTAAAAAAATGAAAAGAAAGATTTTGAAATTCAAAAACATCATCTTGAATATTTGATTGGATGAAGAGATGGACAGATTAAAGATAGTGGAGTGGTTGGCAAAATGGTTTAAACGTTTAATATTTTACTGCGATTTATGGCAGAAAAGGAAATTAAACAATATTTCAGTTTAAGACCAGTGAAAATAACTTTCCTTCCTTCTACTATCTGGAAAACAAGGTAGTTCAGAAAATATCAAACACACAGTTTTCCAGGACAGAAATTGGATTTTCATCTATCCTGAGTTATGAGGAAAACAGTACTCCTTGTCCTTGTCCATGTCCTTGTCCTTGTCCTTGTCCTTCTCCTTCTTTCTTTCCCCTTCCCCTTCCCTTTCCCTTTCCCTTTCCCCTTCCCCTTCCCCTTCCCCTTCCCCTTCC
>PYHW01009643.1:0-29327 GCA_013186435.1 Turdus rufiventris
CTATTGGTACAGTAAGTTCAGTAAAGGCAAAGTCAGAGCCACAAAATTTCCAGAAGCAGAGTTTGAGTGGTGGCTTGTACCAAGAAAACACCACTGAACAGTTCCATTTATCATCAAGTGCACACCCTAAGAGGAAACAAACTGGGGGATGACTAAATAAAGATATATTGAAGTGGAAACATTAATTTTAAAAAAGATCACAAGAAGCCTTATTAATAAATGAAGACAATTTATTACTTCAAGTGTTAATGGTAAAAAAAATTCAGCACAGCTGTTGCATTTAAAAAAGTGAAACTACAATTAAGTACTATGTTCTAGTTCAATAAACAGATGAACCCAATGTTCTTTCAAACAGTTAAGCATTATACAGTACATCTTATGAAGACCCGTAAATTAAAGAACTACTTCTTAAATTTAGAGATTAAAAAAATTCTGCATTCACAGCTTTAGCTTCTTTTTTCTCCCACGCCCATCAGGAGTGCCATCCATTTTGCGCTTCTGTGCCTGCAAGGTAAAATTTGGTACTTAGTCATTGTCACACAGAAAGGTTGGAAGCAAGCAATGTGCATCAAAACAAAGCTGATGGAGAAGATTGACACCCTGGCAGCTTTAAAACATGATGCACTGCAAATGTGGTATCTGGTAAATATGCACGTTTGCTGTTTTACATTCTCCAAGTCTGGAAGAGTGTGATTTCACATAGGTAAAAAGTGTATTAAAACAAGTAAGGATGTTATAAAGCTTCCTATAATGAAAAGGTACTTCTAAATACCCATTTAAATGTTCTGTGAACAAGTCCGAGAAACTTAATAAGCCATCACTATTAACCTTACTGATTTCTGTACATCTCTCAAGTAAGTTGTGATTCCAAATTTTTGCTACAACAGCTCCAGTCAACAGCCTGAACAAATCAAGGTGGGGAAAATGGGTAAAGGTGGTATTTTATTTACAAAACAGGCCTGCACATTAAAAATACTTTGAATTTGGTTAGCAAAGAGAGCTGTCAAGCATATGTGCTGTTTTCCCAAATCTAGCTCTAGAGGCCCATTTGTAAACAGATCCGTGGATGATTTAGCATATTATATAAATCAAAATCCATCCCTGGTGTACTTACCAGGGTAAATTTATAGTCTACCAACCCAGTGATCCAAAACATAACATCTTATCTGCTCCAAAGCATGTGAGCTACACTTAAGAACCCTTTTATCCTTTATTTGACATCCTCAACTGTACTAGCTGAACACCAACATGAACTTCAGGCAGCTTTTAACATTGCTCTCTAAGTTGTTGCTTTCAAATAACTTTGGTATCACTTGTCCTAGACATTTGGAAAAACACTATTTTCAAGGGAGCTTTTTCACAGAAATGCCTTTGAAATCTTACCGAAGATGGTTTTGGTCCTCGTTTCTTCTTTTCTGCCTTTTCCTTTTCTTCCAGTTCCATGTTTTCTCTTTCAATGAGAGTGATTAAAGTATTACACCTCCTTTGCAGCTCCTGCATTACACAACATACTCAATCAGTACCTTAGGCAGCCACTTAATGTAACAATCCTCTTAAAATATTAAAAAGACTAGTGCTGTTTCGCTGGATCTTGTCAGAGTGACAACGAACGAAATGTTTCCTGATACTTACTTACTGGCTGGCTTCACAGCAATGCATCTGACTGCAGAGGTTTGCTTTGTAAAACACCTTTGTATTTAACTCAAACTGGACAAGTTATAATTTCGAACTTCTCCCATTTGCAGCCACGGCTAAATTGGACACCCGTGCAATTGTCAGAAAGTTATAAAAATGTAAAACCTCATTCCCATGCACCTACCTCAGTATTTCAGCAGCAATACAATTTAATTTAATATTGTGATAGGCATTCATGAACAAAAAAGAGCAATATAGATATATATATGTTTGTATACCATTGCAGTTCTGGACTTGAGAAACCAGTCAAATCTGAATTGCGGCGAGTTTCGGATACATTGTCTTAATTCATCATAGACATTTTCTTTATCAAATCCCAGTTTGTGAAGCATACAGATTAGGAAGCGATCCTCCTCTTCAGTGTAATTCTTCCCTTTATTAGTACCATAGGATATTCTTAGTTGGTGGAAAGGGGCTTTATATCTCCCAATCTGAACAAAACAAATAAGACCACATCAAGCTAAGATATAGGTCAGAATTAGCATGGAAGTCTTCAGTATGAAAGCAATAAATCACAGGAAGACAAAAAACCAGATCTTTAAGGATCTCCCATGCTAAGTCATCACAAGAAAAGGACTCTAGGTTCAGGACAGTGCATTTATCAAAGCTATCTAAACTGGCAAATTCTGGTTTAGACAATAGGCAGCTTTGTAATCTTTTGACTGATGGCAGACTTTCATTACATTTGGAAACAGGCAAGACAGGTTAGGATTCAAATGGCAACGATCCATTTTTAAACAAATCCTCAGGACCTGGTAAAAATCAGAGAAAGGGTAAAAAGGTACATGAGAGTTATTAGCAGATGGTTCAGCTGCATTCTGGTTTAGTCTGACACTTCTTCCCTAGAACTAATTCAGCAAAACTGAAGTGGGGAGACAATTCTGATCAAATGTCTAAATTAACTACAAATCTCTTCACTACCAAATACTGCTTGGTGAAACACAGACAAGAACAAAAGCCTCTTCTGTTGCGTCTTTAGGTGCTCTAAACAGGTGTCTCTCATCTCTAACTCCCTCTGTCTCCCACTATCTCTACCTATCTCCCACTACCTCTACCTGTTTCTACCCCTCCCCATCTCTCTCCACCTGTCTTCCTGTGTCTCTCTCCATCTCTCTACTTCCCTCTCTCTCCTTCCATTTCTCTCTCCATCTCTCTATCCCTCTCTCCACATTTCTCTCTCTCTCCATCCCTCTATCCCTTTCTCTCTCTCCAGTTTTCAGTTACGTGTTCCACAGTTCCAGAAGGAACTGCTCCTCCCCAAAGCCTGTACTACGTGCAGTTTGTTACACAGCACTCTGAACTGTGTGCTGTAATACAGAAGGCTGTTACAAACACCAGGGTAGCCCATAGCTAAGGCTGTCATCACAGCACTTCCATGGGATGGAAAAGCCATAGGAAGAAATTGCTGAGTGTTATAGAAAGAGGCCAACAGCATACCCAAGATGTCTTCACAGACCAGCAGCACTGGCCAGACAGGGGTCCTGCATCTCCCCTCTCTGGCACCAGGAAACAAAGCAGGAAACTGAGCAAACTCACCTTTGTATCGAGAGCCTTTTTTATGCTGATTCGTCTCTGAATTCTGGCTTCTCCTCTTTCAATCTGAGCCATGATCTTCTCTATGTCTTGGAGTTCATTGCATCTTTCCCAGAACACAGCTAAGGAATGAACAACTGGTTAGTTTCTTACCATGCATTGCAAAAGTCACAAGTTTAACCTTAAAAAAGGATGTTAGCTGTTCCTTCCTTTTACCAGAGCTTACTGCTGTCATGCC
Organism: Turdus rufiventris; assembly: GCA_013186435.1. Taxonomy (NCBI): domain Eukaryota; kingdom Metazoa; phylum Chordata; class Aves; order Passeriformes; family Turdidae; genus Turdus; species Turdus rufiventris. Next base: position 3,467 of record PYHW01009643.1, read on the forward strand.
TTTAGCTGGTAAGGAACCTTCCCTTCCAGCCACCATGTGCTGCAGTATTACAAATGCTATTTTGAAGAGGGTGGATGTAGGAAGCCTTCAGATTAAATGAGGTGCAATACAGGCTGGAAAGATTTTTGTGTGTCAGACTCCTCATAGGAAAAAAAGCTTCTTCAAATGGAAACTGATGTAACAGAATACAGTTTTAACAAGAGAAGCAAGAGAGCAACTGAGTGTCTGAAGACAAGCAAGTGCCTAAAAGACAATTAGGTGTTTAAATAAGGGGGTTTTTTTTAGAAGACTTTTTCTCATTTTCAGTCTGCTCTATACTTTAGAAATGTAGTGTCAGGACTTTGTAGCTACACTGCAGTGGAAAAAAAGCTCTGAGACAGGAGAGGTAAGTGCTAAGTGGACTCAGGTTACAAAAAACAATGGTCACTGTATGTTCAATCATGATGTATTTACTGTGTTCTGCTCTCGAGAAGGAGTAAAGGTTAACTTCTGGTTAGTGACTACAAAGAAAAGGGAAATCTCTCCAGCTAAGTAGTGTTTCTCAGCATTTCCTTTTGCAAAAATTAACAGGAACTGAAGATAGTGCTACCCAGCTTGATTCAGGATATAGTGAAGTGGCTCAGCAGAAGTTTACATGTGCATTTTAGTACAGCCTTAATTACGCAGGCACTAATGATGGTAAAAGCCAGATCAACAGATCCAAAAATCCATCAGTATAATTCTAGCCCGAAAATCTTAAACAGCAGCATAAGAAATTCTCAGCAGAAGATGTTACCCTGTTGACAGGCAGCTCAAATGAGGCAAGCAGAGTCAGACACTCTCAGAGCTGAGTACAGAAAAAGTTACCTGAATACTCAATTACTTCCTCTGGGGTTTTTCCTTCGACTTCTCGTGCTATATTTTCAATGTCATCACGACCCCACTTCTCATTGGCTTTGATGAACTGGTTAAAATCTCTCTTATTCCAGTTAGTGAAGCCCTGTACAGCAATCAAGAGGAAACATTGCACAGAGGTTTAGGAATTGTCCATCTCCAAATTTGATTCAATATGTTTCTTTAAATTGCCTGTAACACTTCCATCATTCCAGTGTTAAACTTTTTCTTTCTCTGCAGTTTAATTTAGTAGAAGAAATGCTTTTATACTGCAGTTAAATACTGCATAATGACTAGCACTAGTTCTTTAGTTACCTAGTAATTTCTGAAACATTTCCATCTGACAAATTAATCCCTCCTCCTAATAGTCTAAGAAAAAAAAATTGCTCAAGTGAAGCAAGCAGTATCTAAAATGGCTTTTGTTTTGTCAAAAAGGCCCCCCAAGTGCCTCACAGACACTCTCAGCCACTGCACCTGGTCACTTCTCTCTCAGAAGCACTAAAGCTATGTTGTGATGATGATACTCAGCAGGGACACGAGTAGCACTGCTGAAGTTATGTGCCAAGGTAGGTTCATTTCAGATTACCAGTAACTTTTACAAGTAGTGGGAAGTAGCAAGTTCTGCCAGCCATGTTGTGATTTAGCCACAGCTTACTGGACTGTACTGATTCCTGACCTCTGTGATTCTGGTGTCTCCACAGTGAGCTGTTCCAGCTCATTACTACGCAAGCAAGAAATCCTGTCCTGCAATTCCGATCCCCTGCCAAAATACAATGTGTAAATGCAATATCCAAATAAGGCATATCAGGCATTCACCTGCTTTAAATTATTTAAATATACACGCTTCCTAACTACATACCAATTCAGCTCACACCCTCTTTTAGAGGAGGGGCACCATCCTCTACCAGATGTAGTTTAGGAAAACTGACCATTCAAGATTCACTTCCATATGGGTGTGAAACTGAGGCAGATGATGTGCATTAAATAATGTGGAATGCAGCACACCCAGCTCTGCAGCCATTCTGCAATGTCCCATGGAAAGACATCACAGTCTAGTCAATGCCAGACTAGGATTCAGGAAAATCCAAGTGCACTAACTTGGTGCACATTCCTCAAGGATATCCTATGACACAGGCCTATGACAAACCTAATGCTAGAAACTATTTTCAGTCAGAACCAAAATTTGCAGATGTGTTAACTATGGCACATGCCAATCAATGACCAAGAAATGTTCCCACAATGCTGTGAAACACAAAACAAGCTTCAGCTGATTCCAGTCCCACTGAAGACCCAACAATACCTGGGTTAGAAGTTTCTCTTTTTCTTCTAGTTCTTCATCATTAAGAGGTTCAGCCTCATCAATCTTAAGCTGCTCTTCCTTTTGTGCTTGGGCTGCATTTGGGAGATCAGGATTACGAGGTACCTGAAAGGTTTTGCACTTTGTAAAACTGAATTAATTTTTCACAGATAATTATTGTCACCTTTCTGATAACATAACTAATAATTTCTTCAGCTGAATATAATTTTATTCCACTTAAATTATTGTGAAAGGCTGGAAAAGTACATATTCTCCTACTGTTGCATTAAATTGTTTCATTGTAGGAATTCAGAGAATCACACAGAAGGGACTGGAACTTTTTTTCCAACCTCCTACCATGGGCAAGGACACCTTCCACTTAGATGAGGCTGCTCAAAGCCTTGTCCAACCTGGCCTTGAACACTTCCATGGACAGGACATCCACAGCTTCTCTGGAAAATGGTGCCAGTGCCTCACCAAGCTCACAGTGAAGAATTCCTTCCCAATACCCAGCCTAAACTGCCCTCTGTCAGTTTAAAGCCATTCCCTTGTAAAAAATCCCTCTCCAGCTTTCCTGTAAGACCCCTCTAGCTACTGAAAGGCTGCAATCAGGTCACCCCAGAGCCTTTTACTCTCCAGACTGAACAACCCCAACTCTCAGCCTTTTCTCTTAAGAGAGGTGCTCTGTCCCTCTGGTCAAGGAAATTCTTCAGTTACCTTGTAGCCAATTGTTTTCCTGTAGTAGAGAATCTCTTTTTCCAATAGTTCAAACAGGCGAGGAGGAAAGAACTGGAAGTCCTGTACATTTGGCTGTTTTGGAGGCCGTGGAGCCTGAAACACAAAGTTTGCATTTGGCTCCCTTTCACATCCAGAACCTTCTTCCTTGTAAGAACTGATTTAAGTTTACGAGCAAACACAAAGCTTTATCGTAACAAAAATGCAGTGTCTTGGGGGAAGATAAAAACCAAAACCATCACACTATGCAAGAGACACCAACCACCACAAAGAATTCTAAAAGGAAAAGACCAGTGAGAGAAGGGAAAGAGAGGTCTTTTGGGAGGAGGGGGAGGTGGCTGGGGAAAAAGTCACATGTTTAAAGTATCAATTACCACAGGAAAATTTACAGTTGCTTAAATAAGAACCAGAAAAAATTCATCCTCCTAACATCTTACAAGATTCATACTGTTCTTAATTTTTTCTCACCTAAGTTAGTCTCAAGTCCATTGGAATTGCTTTCTAAATTGAAATAGTCTCTCCACTTTAAAAAGCGAACAGAGCAGTTTTCATGACTAAAGACCCGTTTGTTGCTTACAGCTTTAGCCATTTACCATACATATTTAAAGAATGAATTTATTTTAATTAGTCAACTCACCTTGGGTGCTTTTGGTTCACTGACTCGAAGAGCCTCTCTGAAGTAAGCATCCACAGCATAATTGGCTTTTCTTTCTCTTTTAGGTGGTTCAATCCACTCTGTAAATGCCAACTATAAAAAACAAAACCCACCAGCCCCAAAAACAACAATTAAGTCTCACAAGATCATCAGACCAGCAGCTACAAGTTTTATACAAAATTAGATCTACATCTACTTCATTATAAGTGTTATAAGTGTTTTTATTTAAACTATTATCATAGATGACACTATATTTTACCCAAAACCTCTAAAATATAATGATTAAAACATGCAATTTAGTGCATTCCTCCAAAAGAAACTTAAAACATTACCTTCTGTTTTTCTCTGTAGTCTTCCCCTTCAAAATTATACACGCTAGATTCAGTATCCATAGTAAAATTCCTAAGGGAGCTTTCACCCATCTTTGAAAGTTTTTCGTTCATTTCCGCAGTCTTGGACGGGGGATACAGAAAAGAACAGTAGCCATTTGGATGGTACTTCATTATTTAACATCTCATTCCCAGATAGAACGGGAGCCATTTTGGAAGGCACTTCATTATTAAACACCTCATTCCCAGAAAGGAGCCACTCTGAAAGGTACTTCATTTTAAAACATCCCATTGCCAGAAAGAAGAGGAGCCATTCTAGAAGGTACTTGACTATAAAACATCTTATTGACAACATCAGAAAAAACAAACACAATAGAGCAACACGAAAACCCTCCACAGCAAAACCCCTTTTCTCTCCAGCTTGGAACCAAGTTATCATCCACAGACTCAGTGTCTTGCCATCACATTTAAATCTACACTTAGGTTTCCCCTTTTCAAACCACCTCACCTTCTTTGCCCCTCTTTCCAAAATGTGATCAATATCTTCATCTGTGATCTCACTGTCCTTTGAGGCAAACACGTGCGTCGCTCCATGTCTGATCATTTGCAGCATTTCATCCTTTCCAAGTTTATTCAGGTTTTGATCCACCAACCTTCCTAAAGATAAAAACACTTGAGGATGGCAATTCACCAAAGACTTTATGTTATGGAAGGAGCGATACAGGATTTTTCTCTCCCTTATATTTCCACACACAAGCTATATATTACTGATTCCAAGCAGGCCAACCAAGGTTACTTTTTCTCCATCTCTTAAAAAAAGGAAAGGTACTCATTTCCCCAGATTAAAGGAGAAGCTGAGTGCTTTCAAAAACCAAATCTGGCTATATCTACTTTTATGCAGGTATCACTAAGAAAGTAAGCAAGAAGTTAGTGAGGCAATGCCTATTCCTACAGTAAAATAAATTTTCTTTGCACCCTCATTTCAGAGCTCAGCTGAGGAAAAAGCAACATTCCCACTGGTTCTTACAGGCTGATTCCACCATGGTTTACAACGAGAGAAGAGGGAACTCCATCCTAGATCTGAAGTGCCCTCAGATACTTGCCTTGCTGGATGACGATGGAATCCAGGCGGAGTTTCATTTCCGCACGCTCCACTATCCTCTCCTCCACGGTATTGTCCGTAATAAACCTGAACACCCGCACAGTCTTGGTCTGGCCGATTCTGTGCGCCCGATCCTGCCCAAAACAGCGACAAAAAGTTCAGCTCTTGCCTTCCAGCATGACTACATCATTAGGCTTAAGATTTTCATCATTTCCAGCACATGAATTTACAAAACAGAACAGCATAGATCACTTCAATGTTTACAGCTACCCAAGATAGTACATTTTTAACTACACTGCAAGTTTTGGGGTTTTTTTTCAATAACATCCACAATGAGTCTGTCTCTATGTGTCACAGCTAAAAAACAGCAGGTTTTGGAGTTTTTTGTTAAATCACACCAGGGAGAAGACTTGGATGTTAAGCAACCTCTGTAAAATCAAAGCATGAAGAAGCCATCTCTGTGCTGATCAAAAGCTGCCTTTCTCAAAATCCTTCAGTAGTGTCATGAATAGATCAAGAAAAATACAATACCCTTTTAAATAGTTCAAGAAAAGTACTATACTCTGCTTCTCCTGACTAACAAAATATGAACCACTGTGAGAATCAGTATACTCAACAGACACCTTTAGTGGTAGCTGGTACTGCCTCACTTGAGCTTCTAGACTCCAGTTCCATCATTCTTTTGAAGTAATTTTTGCTGGAGTACTTGAGACACTGCAGGTTGACTGAAATCATTAAAGATATTTCCAAGACTTGTAACTGAAAGGCCTCATTTGTCAAAAAAACCCCACTGCAGTTTTTAAATAGCTTTGCTTTCTTACGTGGTCACTAATGTCCTTCCCATGTATGCGGGATGGATGCATACTGCTTAACAAAACCCCTAAAAATACTGGCTAAAATGAGATCCTCCCATTACCATCACCACAAAAGCACTTTTTGAAAAGTTTAATTCAACTTTTCTTTATCTCATTTTCAAGCTCGCAGGAAAAACAGTGCAAACACATTCACCTCCACTCCCCAGAACAGTAAAGCTTGAATGCTTTATAGGTTTGAGATTAAGAACCTAGATTTATTTCATTTTTACTTAATCAGGGGGGCTATTTGCATTAAATTACACTAAGAAGTGTAGCATATATCCAGCATTTCCCCCTGCATAAAACACTGTATAACCCAAATGTGACTAAGGAATAAATGTTTCCACACAGTGGAAGCTGCACTTGAACTGAAAATTTGTCCTACAAATCCTACTCCTGTTCTAAAATGGGAAAATACCAATTTATTTTGGAAATACACATTTCTAGCAAAATTCTATGAGAAAAAGAAAAGAAAAACAAAGTTTCCATCTGGAATCTTACCATAGCCTGGAGGTCTACTTGTGGATTCCAGTCTGAATCATAGAGAATTACAACATCAGCAGTAGCCAGATTGATTCCAAGACCTCCTGCTCGTGTGCTCAACATGAACACAAACTTTGAGCTGTCAGGGTCGTTGAATGCATTAATGGAAGCCTAAATAAATGAAAAGAACATATCAGTTAGACAGAATGTTTTACAAGTAGTATTTTTAAATAAATACAATCCTTAAAATTGCAAATACCTGTCGCTCATTGTGAGGGGTTTGTCCATCCAGTCTGCAATATTCATAATTCCTCCACATACAGTAATCTTCCAAGATATCTAGGACTCTTGTCATCTGACTGAAGATTAGAACCCTTGAGCCTGTTTGGGTAAAAAGGTTTCTTATGCTTTCACCAAAACATAAGATTTAACAACCTCTGCAAGTCTGCACTACCAGAAAAGGAAGGAGGCCAATTCCATGCACTAAGAAGAAAAGTAGCTTGAATTTCAGACCCCAAACTACAGTGCAGGGCTGCAACTGCTGTCACAGCACATCCATGCCATGGGACATGTTTGTCTTTCTCTGATATGTCACTGTCTAATTAACGGCTGCCTTTTCCCTTTCGTTTTGTGTTGTACTCTTTAACAAAAAGGTCCCAGACACAGCAGAGTAAGATGCAGAGTAAAGACATCATCAAGCATAAAGAATAAAATTTTGAAGTATTTGTTTGGTTTTAAGATCTCTAGAAATAGTGAATTCTTCTTATTTACCTGCCAAGAACAACATAAAAAAGAAAAAAAAAAAAGGAAATGTTCAGTACTTTATGTGCACACACTCAAACCATTTCCAGTCTACTGGAGAAGTTTAAGTAACACAGGATATAACACAGTTTCTACTTCCTTTTGTCTGCTTCCTTTGGACTAAAGGGTTAATACTGAATTTTTTTTTTTGTTTAAATAATTTGATTTGAGACCAGACCAGTATTAATTACAACACCTCATGAATAAACCTCATAACAGGAAGAAACCAAGATCAAAAAAAGCACAGTAACCACTGAATTGTTTGGTTTTTAGTCTTGAGTTATATGGCTACAGCTGCCTGGATGATACCTAGATACAAAGTACAGGTTCCTTTTATACTACAAAAGGCTGAGGTTTGGATGTGGTTTTGTTTTTCTGCAAAGTGTCCCCACTCACAAACTTACCTCCAACTCCTTCAGCAAAGTTACTACAATAAGCACACTCAAAAAATAATGAGTTAAAAAATTATTCCCGTGTCAAAAACTCTGTGGCAAGTGAGTTTTACAGTAATCCACTTCAAAGGTGTCCCTACTACCAAAAAACTTTAAAACAATTCAAGAGTTCCCCCAATGTCTGAGTGCTTTTAGCATATACTGAAAAACCTCAGGTGCTGCTCAAAATCACATCCAGCAAGAAAGACCAACATTTCACAAAGGATTTGATTTTAATCCTGCATGAGGACTCTGAATCTGAAATAGTCCTTCATGGCAAATCAAAGGTGTGGCTAAAATACTACACAATTACATTTCAAATAGCTTATAAGACTAAGAAAGAAATCCTAAAGCCCTGATCAAATGATGCTTCTGTGGTCCCAACTTAGCTGGGATGAAAAAATAGGAAAAAAAAATTTAAACCCTTCAGCACAAGAAGCCATAATGGACTATTGATCCAAGCTGGTATCATGCTGGAAACCAACAACAATCCTGGCTGAAGTCTGCTGTTTGCTCAGAATACACAGAAACATCACTGAACCAAAAAACTCTCAAAACACCAGAAAGGAGACACATACCTTGCTCTTTCAACTTAGGTAGCAATTTGTCCAGAACTACCATTTTGCCACTGTTGGTGACCAAATGCATGTCTGTTGTGTAAGGTGGGCCAGGCTCTGCCCCATCAAAGAGGTAAGGGTGATTGCAGCATTTCCTCAGCTGCATCAGGATGTTCAACAGTCTCATCTTGTCCAGCTTCCCAGCTGAGTTCAGGATATCTATATCCTTCATCAGGATCCGGGTATACCTACAGTAAAGAGGAAAAAACCTTCTGTTCACTCTGTAATGAAGTTGGTCCATCTTTAAGCAACAAATATTGTCAAAAGCTCACCCTACCCTTCATTTAATCAGCTAAATCTCCCTGACATGCATGGCTCTGTCACAGCAGTGTCACAAAGAAATAGGTATAAACTTGGAGAGAACAAATCGAGTTCCACACAACCTTCAAGTCACAGACAGCACATTCCTTCTGAGCCTTAACCACAGTCCAGTCAAGCACATGCATTAATTACCATTCTCGCTGCATTTTGCTGAGGCCCACATAAATTTTAACTTCCTTCTTCGGAGGCAAGCTTTTCTCCACATCAGCCTTGATGCGACGGAGAAGGAACGGTCGTAGCACCTGGAACAGGTTCAGCATTAAATGCATTTTGGAAAGTGAAACACTGATCAGGTCAATGGACAAAACACAGAGCAGATATTCTCTATCACAGATATCAGACCTATTATTAGGCAATCTGAAAAAGCAACTTATGTGGCGAGGTTATTTGCTATACACGGGATGTACATGTTCTTTCTTTGAAAGACTCAAAGATTAGGTCAAAATCATCTTTCATATGGTTCTGTGTCCTTTGACTTCAATTTGCTTGACTGAAAATTTGTGGAATAATAGTCTATCAAAGAAGCATTAGAAGAATTGTTTAGGATTTAATTTAGGTAAACGTAACACTTGTACAAAAGGCAGAAGGACTCACCATATGAAGGCGCTCCACCAGTTTTTGATCCCCTAGACAGTTGTTGGTATCAAACCACGAATCAAAATCCTGTATCAACAAAATTATCAGTTTATAAGAGGCTTCCTTTCAAGGTGCAATGGCATCACAAAGGTGAACAAATACAACTTTTATATAGCCAGGAAGTAAAAGAACAAATTACCCTATTTGGCCTATTTTATGAAAAGCTCTATAACAGAAACATTTCTAACTCAATCTATCACTTATCAGTAACCAATACCCCTAATTATTCATATCCAGGTCTATTTTCAATCTGGAAATTCTGGAAAACCAGCAAATAATTTGATTAGCAGAAATGAAGGCTTACCTCAGCTGAGTTAAAGACATCTGGCAAAAGGAAGTTGAGAAGTGCCCAAAGTTCATGTAAATTGTTCTGAAGTGGAGTTCCAGTTAATAGCAGCCGGTTGGTAGTCTTGAATTCCCTCACAATTTCTGATAACTGAAGAACATTGAGACATGAGCAAATATAAAACATTTCTAGTCCCCACACCAACACCTAATAACCCACACAAATCTTGTCTTCAGTGTAAAATAAATTACCTTTGATTTTTCATTTTTAATCCTGTGGGCCTCATCTATAACAAGGTATCTCCAGTTGAACTTTTTGAATACTGACTTCTCTTTGATAAGCATTTCGTATGATGTTACACAGACATCCCATTCTCCAGGCAACAACACATCTCTCACAAAGGCAGCCTAGATAACAAGGTGACAGCTAGTTACTGGGGCTTTGTCAAATTTAAAGCAAAAAGAACACAGTAGCACTGTTAGAATTTTCCTATTTTAAGTCCCCTGAAGGTGTGTCCTGCCTTAATAAAAGGATACTGCAAATCTTTGAACAAGAAATTATGAACATAAAGTGATGAAGCAATAGCTGGGCAAAACACACATGAATTCTAAGCTGGTTATATCCCAGGTAGGTCTTAACCCATTACAAATCCAAGTAACATCCTTCCAGGGAAGGAAAGGACAGCAAGATCACATGCTGGATTTACACAGGAATACACAGGCAAAACCACCATATCCAAACTTACTCGCTGGTCTTTGTCACCGATCAAACAAACTGCTCGAAGTGTTGGTACCCATCTCTTGAATTCATTCATCCAGTTCTGCAGAGTGGACTTAGGAACTAACACCATGTGAGGTCCAGGAATGTTTCTGTAGTGTTTCATGTAGCCAAGAAGAGAAATTGTTTGCAGTGTCTTCCCAAGACCCTGTAAGAAACATTGATGTGTTAGAAAAAAGAAAACCTCTCAGAAAACACCTGTAAGAAAACCCAAGAGTGAGCTCTGAGTATAGCTGGGAAGACACAGCAGCCTGGATACAAAAGGGAGACACAGAAAGGGTATCAAAGTCTCGGTTAGGAAACCCAGGCAGGGCTTCCCACATTTCATTAAAACAAAGTAGCAAGAGTATCCTTTTGAAACGTTGGATTATGCAGTTCGAATTTTGCCTTACCGTTCAAGTAAGACAACTTGTTAAAAGTACAAGGAAACATTATTTCCTAAAACGTTATTTTGTAGGCTACTTGTACTCCGGCTTTTTAGAGGTCCAACTTTACAAATTGTATTTAGGTATTCTCTTAAGCTTGACAAAAAGTGAATAAATTAAGGACCCTTAAGAATTTTTAATTTATTCCATTAATTAAGCAATTAATATTAATTACACCATCACCATAATATTATATATTATCAGTACTATATTATTAATGCTTTGTAGTCATAAACATGCTTCTAATTAATTTTAATTTTTTCTTGATTTTCAAAAGGAGGCTTCCACAGGCCAGAAATGACATCAGTTCCTCTGAGGAAAGAGACAAAAAAGTGTAAAAAACTGCATGTCAAAGAAGAAAACAAATTCTGAGTGTCTGGTAAAATATGGTATCTTCAACATTTAATTTTAACTAAAACAAAACCGAGGAAGAACTGAGAAACCACATCATTCCTATACTTTGAGTAATTAAAAAATATGATTCAAATGCATGGGAAAAAAAACCCTCAAGCATCATCAGCACAAGCAATTTTTGGTTCGAAAATTTGAGTCTTTGCCTTCAAAATAACCAAAATCCACTGGGTACAAGACATGGAAGAATGTTTACAGGATGTGTGAAATACATTAATAACTTCAAAATTATTAATACCTAAGAATAAACAAAAATATTTAACGATAATATTTAATGGATTTTGGAATACCACAAATCCAAGTACTCATAAAGCTTCCGAGGTGTTTTCGTTAAAACAACCCTGCTCCTCTCAGCCAAAAATATTCCTGTTCATAAGCATGTATGTTTAAAAAAAACCTTGATGCATTTAAAAGTGAAGCATGTTACCAAACAGCAATTTAAACTCATTTGTCTCTAACTTATCTTGAAGTTTTATTACACAGAAATTACAAGCTACGGGAAATGCAATACACTGAAATTCAGTCAATTTTAGATTTTTGTTTCTTCTTTTCTACTCCTTATGAAAAAGAGATTCATCTAAAATTATTAAGGGACAAAAAACACCTGTCTTTGAAATACTACACCTTCTACTGCATTATCCCTTCTTTTGGAGGAAAAGAATAAAAAGCAGAAGTAAAAGCTACTATGGCCACTGCCAACTGAAACACCCATGGTCATGGTGTATGAGAAATTTTAACACAGCTCTCCAGCTACATCTATCTTTGCATTATTTTTCCCACAAAAATTCCCACTGGTGTAGCTGTTCTGTGGACATCAGTCCACAGAGGACACCCATCTCCTGCTATCTACATGTGGCCCTAACAACAGGAAATGTTTCCACATTTGATGGTCTTTTTCATATGTAACACTCCCTTCACAAGGGCAGCTGGAGAATACCATAACAAAACACCTCAAATTTAGAGAGAAAGAAAACAGAGCACATGTCATCATGTGGAACAACTCCCTCCACCAACCTCATGTTCCTAAAGGTTGACATAGATTCCCTTTCCGTAGGCCTGTTTTTGAAACCTACCTGCACTATTTAATTACATTAAAATACCTTGGACACTTTTAAAATTAGTGACTTTAAACACACGAGAAAAATAAGATTGGCAAACTACATAGTGCATTTTGTGTTATCAAAACTCCCATACAGATACACACTGCTGGACTAAAATGGCATTGTATTGCATGTGTTCTGAAGAGATCCTGAGCACGGGCTCTGTGCATACCATTTCATCTGCCAGGATGCCATTGATGCCATTTTCATACAGAGAAATGAGCCAGTTTAGTCCTCGGATCTGGTAATCACGCAGTTTCCCCCATTTCACATCTAAAAGACATCAAAGAATAAACTAAAAGATACACAAAAACTTAGGAAAGAATTTCACCACTCGCTGGCTGGTAACTGACAGTGATTACCAAAGCTACAGAACAAAATCAAGTAATAAATCAATGTAATAAATTCAAGGACAATGCAGAGTGGAGACAGAAACATGTTAATTTGGTTTCTACAAGCTGCTGCAACAGCTTTGTTTTCAGCAAGAAACCAAAGCAAATGGAAATTCTAAATCTATCACCACTGTCCAAATCAGAACACAGTCAAACATTAAAAAAACAGAATACTGAGTTCCATTAAATGAACTGGAAGCTGTTAGATGCTTTAAAATGTATCAGAATATAGGTTACATATGTAAAAATGATAAGACGACATACTTAAAAACTCTTTCCTATTAACTGAAATATAGCAATGGATTTCTAAGGGATAAGACTCACTGGACCATCTTTCTAGTCTGAATGAAAATAAGCAGTTCCTCACTAATATATTTTGTACCACTAGATCAGTGCTGGATTTTTTTTCCTTCCTCTCCTGTCCCACCAAATTATTTCATTATCCTTAGAGAGTATGCAAACCAAGTTCATTTTAAACATTTTGAAGAAAATGAAAGGGGCAAAAAAAAAAAAAAAAAAAAGGAAGGAAACATACATGATGGAGATTCTTCAAATCGAGTGCAGACATTTGTTGTCTTGGAGCTTTCTGTTAACAGCTCTTCGTCCTCTTCCTGCTCTGTTCTACGGTGCCGATAGCTGGAAAAGTCCAAGAAAGGTTGCGGAGAAACTGAAAAGACATCAAGTTGCTGCAAAATAAAATCTAATGTATATTACATTAAAGAATGCAAACACTCAAAGAAATTTCTAGCAAGAATCTTCACTAGAATTCATGTTCAGCAGGCTCAGATACCAGCCCAAAGTGACTGGAAAGGGATTAACATGGGCATCAGAATTGGCCTTTAATTACAAGCCAGGAAACAACACTGCATTTAAGTTCTGCTGCACCTGCCAAACACAAGCTGCAATGAAGACAATCCAAATTTCTAGACTTACAATTTTCAAGCAGCCTGCAAGATGTTGCACAGTGATGCTCTCCATGAGCTCTTACCAGTTAGAGCCACGACTGCCTTACTTTTCCGCCCCTGCTTTTCTTCATGCTGGAAAGCTTTAGCAACAGCACAAACCTGTTCTAACTCCTTGAGTTCTTAAGGAATCCTCAACTTACAGGTGGGCAGTTGAAAAAAAAAAGGCACACGCACAATGACACAGGACAAAAGTTTATAGCAAATTCAACTTCCACTTTTTAAGCACAATCAAATCTTATTTATAGTACAAGTTGGCCTATGTGTCATCACTCACTCGCCAGCCGACAGTAAAGTCTGTTTCTCATCCTTCTTTATTCGTGGACGCCCAGGTTTCATTTTTAAAGGTGAAGTTGGAGTTTTCTGAGCAGCAGGTTGAATGAAATGAGCAAAGAGCTCAGTCTGCTTCAACAGATACTCAAATCTGTTTGCTCTGTCTGTTTGCTGGTGACACGGGAAAATTAAATGGAACAAGTGTGAGACATTCCAGTATGTATTCATTCAAAAGAAAAAGCAAACAAACACTTTTTAAATATAGATTCACATTACTTTATACACATCACTACAACACCAAAGCCATGAGTAACATCAACATACCTGCTGCTGACAGATTTTATATTCCTTTTTGGGGCCAAAGCTCATCACTGCTACGCAACAAGATCGAAGCTGTGCCAAGACTAAAATCTAACTTTAGCACAAAGATTGCACAAGACTCACTAGATAGGCCAGAGTCCCCTTCAACTTTCTCCTATCAAAGGTATAGTCCCACTCCTAGAGATTTCCCCTGACCCATCTCACACAGGATTCTTCCTTGTTCTAATTCACGTCTCACCAGACTGGCAATGACTGCTCCCTACTGCACTGGTGACCTGCTCAGCGAGATACAGCACCTCCCTGCGCTGTCAGATAAGCTACAGAGCTGGCATCAAAGAGGGCAGTGAGAGCAGAGCAGTTCACAGCCACAAGGCAGAACATCTGTTTCAGCAGCAGAGACCTTAGACATGCCCAGCCTAACTCATCAGGCTGCCCCCTTTGATAGGAGCTGCTGTTTCTGCTGCGCAAGAAAGATTACAGCAGACAATATCTGAAAGGTTCGGTTTCTCTGAGACAGGTTCCATTTGGAATCAGCACACCTTGCCAATGCCACACCAAACTTTGAACAGACAAACAAGCCCAAAACAGCTCCAAGGCTAACAGTAACCACTCTGACATTCTGCCAGCTGCCACAGCATAACCTGGTATTTAGCAACTTGCAGCACAGCTACAGGAAGTCAGTTCTCTTAGTAAAAAGGAACATATGTTCCAGGCTTCTGCAAGAGCAATGGCAGCTCTGTGAGTGTTCTCCTCCTTAGTGTGAGCAGATCCTGCACTGTGGAAGACAAAGTGTAGGAGAATAAAGAGACCACAAAAGAGGTCTCAATGTACCACAGAGGACTCAGACACACTCGAAGGATATTTTAAGATTGAATGACACAGCTACTATCCACATCCACATCCACTAAATTTAAGTTTTCCTGCCTGTTCTTCATAGGTTTTGTTTGTTTACTTTGTAGAAGTTCCTGAGGTTTAAACAAGGTAAGATCTCACTACCATTCAAATTGCTGACCCTTTTTTTAAGTTCTTTCCTTACTGGCTGTACAAAAGAGAAGTAGAAGAGATGCAGACTGCGTTGCAGAAGGTTCCTCATTCCTTGCCCACACATCCCAACACTTGCTTTCACTGCACTTGAGGATGCTCTTTCAAGGGCTAACAAACATTATCTGTGTCTTTTAGACAGGACACAGAAAAGAACAGGCTGTACTCTGCAACCCTGAGCTATCCTCATACCAAACAGAGACGCTCTTCCCATTTTCTCTTTCAATGCATCTCTAAAACGCAATTGCCCTCGTTATTGCCTGTCTAGAGACTAAAGGAGACAATTTCAAGTTCACTTCCTTCAGTGTGCCAGAAAACAGCACAAAGAAATATGCAGAAGATGATGGAGTTATTTTCAGTGGCAAGAAGAAATAACACAGGAAGGAGAAAATTATAAGAATCAGTTTCACTTTCCTATGACAAAATTCCACATGGAGTCACAGACACCGGAATTACAAACAGGAAGAAAGGCAAATGGAGCAACTGAGAGAGAAACTGCAATGAGATGGTGTGGAATGGGTGACTCCATCTCTTCCATTATAAAAACTATTAAAAAATAAAAAATAAGGAAAACAGCAAATTTTCTGCTTTCCAAGCTATGAAGCACAGAATCACCACCCATCTTCAGAAACTTGAGGATTCTAATTAAAATTTCACAAAGAGATTCCTTGAGAATCTTTTTCAAGGACTGAGAAGTTGAATGCTCAACTCTTTATAATCCCTCTGGCTGACAGGATGGACTGCTCTACAGGTAACTAAAATGCTGGAAAGGAGAATGGTCCAAGGAGTCTTCTTCTGGATATTTTTTAAGTTTCTTAAATATTTTTAATACCTCAACAAATCTTTATAAATTCAGTTAAGATATTTCAAACAGAAAACTGAAATCCATTTTAAATAAGTGCATAAGTACTGAATAGTACACAGTTCCAGATATTACATACCATTTTCTCTTCATATGTAGGATCTGTTTCCTGGATTTCTTTTTGTTTTGCCAGCGATGCATCATCAAAAGACTCCTGAGATAAAAAAGAATTAAAAAGAAATATTTCTGAAAAAGGGGAGATACCGATGAAAAGGCAAACAAGCTTGTTTCACATTGTATCAAAGCAGCAAAAGCTGGCTGTGGCACCTGGTGTGGATAGATAGCAGTCAGCTGTCTATTATTTCCAATACAATTACCTGGAGATGGATCAAAGATCCCTGCCACAGGGTGAGGGACAAAGCTGGGTCTCTGTAATCCGATTTAGCTGCATCATTAAAGCATCACATCAACATGAATGAGGGAGACAGCTGTGGTCCAGGAGATCAGCTGCCACTTCTAGGGTGCTGAGCCAACCCCTCCTGAAGCTGGCTCTGGGGCACACTGTCACAGCACCAGCTCCAGGCCTCAAGTGAGGGCAATTTCAAGGTTTTTGCCAGATTACCCCAATCCTTCATCACTCTGTATCAAAGGAACAAATCTAAACAAGAAGCCAGACTGCAGTTTTGATGTGAAAGCTGAGGAGGAATTTAGGAAACTGTATTTTTCTCCTGTGTAGTTTACTAAATCAAATAATGTTTATGACCCATGGTACTACTAACAACAGAAAAACCAGTTGGCTGGGAGAGGGCAGTCCTCCCTCATTCCCTTTCCTGCCTAATCCTTAACATACTGCCTTCAATTACTCTTTTGGATCAGGGCTTTTTTATCCTTTTTATCTCTTCTGTCACTAGGTTAACTCTTTCCATATCATCTCCCATTTGGATTTTCATCTTCTGATGTTAAAACTAAAAGCAGTGAGACAATCCTTCCCTGATAAACAATGCTAAGGTAACATATTACAAAATAACTCTTGGAAGGGTGAGAAAACGAGAGAAATTAGATGCTTTCAAGTGTTTATTAACCATCTGTTCAACTGAGCCAAATAAGAATGGAGCTAAATTCAATCTTTACTGGCCAATACAGAACAAAGGAACAGGAAAAGTTAAGAAACAAATGAAACAAAGGCTGGCAAGAAACAGGATGTTTGTCAGTGGGTACTTCCTCACAAACCTCTGGCAGGTGAGGCATGTGGAAACAGAAAAACCGAACACAAACGTTTAATTCCCTAGTCACAACATAAAGAATTGAGCGTAAGAAGTCATAACCAAATCCTCTTACTCATCCCTCACTGGACTGAGCCAACACCCAGCGAGCACAAGCAGAGCACCGCTGGAACTTCTGCTTGCAATTCCCCCTTCTCCTGAAACGCCTAACCTGGAAAGCACAGCAGCGGAGCATCCCAGCTCATCATCTGCCGCACAGATGACAAAACCCTGCAATTTAGCTGGAGACCAGGAAAAGCAGTCTCTCAGATGCTCACGACTCCGAGGCATTCCAACTCAAACCTCACTGTGTGCCAGGAAATCCCTTCCCAAGGTAAAAAAGGAACGGACTTGGCAGCACAGAGAGCCCTCGCACACGGGCGCCTCGAGAACACGCGTTTCTCAGCCTCCTCACGCTAAACTCCAGCCCGGAATTGCCCTATTTCTGCAGGTTCCAGCAAGATTTATTTCCCACAGTGCTTCGGCTACTTGTTCATCCCAAAACCACGGCATTTGCAAATTTATTTAGATCAAGTAGGTCGGACAACCCAGCGTGACTCAGAGTACAAAACACCCAGCGCTGAAAGCAGGACCGACCAGTTTCCTGCTACCATTAAAGAAACAATGCTGCGATAGAATTAGCATCTCCAGGCAATCACTTCCGACCCCTTGAAATTTCTGGAATATAGACATTTGTTGCCAAAACAACCCCTCTGACAAACCTTCACACCGCCTTCCGCCCCACCCCCAAAAGGGGAAAAAAAAAAAAAAAAAAGAAAAAAAGTTTTGAAGCACTTCAGCAGACAAGCAGACACACATTTCTCGTGCTTTTTCAGACGCCGGGCTGGCTCGCCGCTGGAGCAGGAAGCGCCAAGGCTGGGCAGGGGCTCGGGGAGGCAGGAGCGGAGGGAAAGCCCGGGGTGCGCGGGGGGCTCGCTCCCACCGCCCCTCATGGAAAACAAACAAGCGGCGTGCCCCGGGCGCAGCGCCTCCTCCCCCGTGTCCCGGCGGCAGGAAGAGCGCGGCTCCCGGGCCCCAGCGCGGCGGGGAGGGGGCTCTGAGGGCTGGGACCCCCTCCCCACACACCCCCACGCCGGCGGGCCGCGCTGCGGGCGGCAGGGAGGGCGGCGGGGCGGGAGCGCGGCCCGGCTTTGCCAGGTGCGGCCCCGCGGCCGCTGCTCCATTGTCTCCCGCGGCCCCACGCGGCCCGGGGTGTCCCACCTGCCGCCGGGCCAGCGGGGAGCCCCGCCGGGCCAAGCCGACTCACCTCCATCTTGATGTCGCCCCCGGCCAGGCCGGCGGCGCAGGGCGGCCCCGTCCCCGCGGCCTCGCCGGTGTTGGTGCCCGGTGGCAGCGGCGGCGCGGGCGGCTCGTCCGGCTGCGGCTGCCCGGCGGACATGATCCCCGCCGGGAGGAAACGGCGCTCCGCCGAGGCTCGGGCTGGCGTCCGGCGGGGCTGCGCGCTGCGGGCACGGGCGGGCGGCAGCCGGGATGCCGGAGGAGCAGGAGGAAGAGGCGGCGGCGGCCTGCGGTTCCCGGTTCCCGGAGCGCGGCCGGCGGAGGGAGCGAGGCCCGGCCCGGCCCGTCCCGCCGGGAGCCGCCAACCAGCGCGCGAGCCGCGCCGCGAGCCCGCGCTCGCGAGACTTCCCCGCCTCGCGCGGCGGGGACGGCGGGAAGGGAGGCGCGCGCGCCGCCGGCTGGGGGGCGCTGCGGGGCCCGCCCGGAACCGAGCCCGGCGGGACCGAGCCCGGCGGGACCGAGCCCGGCGGGACCGAGCCCGGCGGGATCCTGCGGGGCCCTGAGCCCGCGGAGCGAGTGGAACTCCTCTCTGTAACTGCTTAGCGCCGTGCTGCAGAGATCAGGTCAAGGCTGGGCAGGCAGCGGGTCTCATACTCTGCCTAATATCCCAGCTGGGAGGGAGCCACAAGGATGATGGAGTCCAGCTCCTGGCCCTGCACAGGACATCCCCAGAGTCACACCCTGTGCCTGACAGCACTGTCCAAGCACTGCTCGAGCTCGGTGCTGTGGCCGCTTCCCTGGGGAGCCCGTTCCAGTGCCCTTCCTCTGGGGAAGGATTTTTTTCCTGACATCCCACCTAAACTTCCCCCACACAACTTCAGGCCGTTCCCTGGGGCCCTGTCGCTGTCACCCCAGAGAAGAGCTCAGTGCCTGCCCCTCCTCGTCCCCTCGAGCTGTAACCGCAGCGGAGTCTCCGCTCGGTCTCTCCTCACATCGCTTCCCCTCAAGGCCCTTCAGGATCTTCGCAGCCCTCCAGGGAAGGCTCGGGAATCACCCAGGATCATCCATGGGCTGGAGCCCAGCAGCCGCCTCCCGGCCATGCAGGCGGGAGCAGCAGGGCTGTGTGACAAGCAGGTGACAGCCATGTGCTGTGTAGTTACTGCTGAGGCAGCTTCAGGCTGAGCTCCTCATCTCTCCATGAGCTCTGGATAGAGCGACTTGAGCATTCACCATTCACTGCCACCCTCTCAAATCCCCTGCTCGCATTTGCTCAGGTTGATGGAGCCAAGTTTGCAGGTACAGAAGCACAGTTTTGTAACCCTGGATACCACAGTGTCTGCTCCCAGCTCGGAGCATCGTGGGAAGCAGCGCCCTGCTTTAGGATGTGATGGAGCAGATCTGCACCAGCACTGCCTTGGCTCAGGGGAGGAGTGCCCCTCCTCACTGGTAAATGTGCATCCCAGAACCCCGGAGTGCACGGAATGGGATGAAAGCGAACAGGAAAATCTGCTTAAGAGCACTGCTGTTGCACTCCAGAACCTGTCCAAAGGGCCACACCTGAGCTAGTCAGAAGCAAAAGTCCCCTGACTACTTCACAGCATGTACAACCACCGTCTCCACATCATCCAAATTGCTCTACAAATCCTCTCCTGCAGATTTGTCATACATGAAAGTATTCCAGCAATATTCACGAGTGCTGTCAGTGTAGATGCAGCTAATGAGTGCACTCCACAGATTTGGGAAGCTGCATCTTCCAAACCCTGAGGAAACCATTGTAACCTGGAATGTAGCAGCAAAACAGACCATCTTCATGATGATTATTACAACCTTCATTCCATTATCTTTTATTACAGACAACCTTTAATATTTTTTGAAGTTAAAATTATTAGCTTTGACATTTCCAAAAGATTGTGTCACTTTGTTTCTGCCAGAACTACTCAGAATAATAAATTCCCAGAAAATCTCAATTTTCCTACAATGGGATTTCTCAGCTAATCACAAATTTACTGATATATTTTTCCACTCCTCGTTGTCATCTCTTACCACAGATGAAAACTCAGTCTCTGAGCTTTGCAAAACGCTTTTCTCTCCATTCAGGGACACAGCTTGAACTTTTAGAATGCATGCAGCAGCAGATTACACTTAACTGTGTTATTTTAGCTCCTATACTCTTCCAGCACAGTCTTGTGTCCTCCTGCTGTGCCTCAGCTCCTGCCCTCTCCCAGAGCTGCTGCAGATAATGCAATGCTCTCGTGTGCTGAGGAGTGTAGGTGAGGGTGGGGAGGGAGCTACGCTCCCCCTTTCCCATTTTGCCTTCCTTTACCTCCCCTGCAAAGCACACAAACAAAACCACCCATGGAGAATCACTGGTGAAGCAAAATGGGGTAGAAGGCCCTCGGGAAGAAATCAGGCATTTGGGAAAAGCAGTGAGAATGTTTCAGCACCTTCAATACCATCTCTTATAATCAGACTAAAACTGACAGATAGGGTCTGGTTTGATGGGGAAGGAAGGAAAGCACAACCTCTGTCCAAATCTCATTGATCCTTGGTCATCCAGCAAAATGAAACAGCACCATGCCAGGAGGTGGGGGTGTTGAGATATTTGTGTGCTTGGTATCAGAAAAGGTGAACATTCATCTCTACTTCAACAGGCAATAATTGAAAAAAAAAATCTTGTCAAAAGTTAAAAGACAAAAGGCTCTAAATTTCTTTTGGAATTTTCTGAAGTCCTGAAAGCAGAGCAGAACCTACAAACCTACAGAAAACCAAAACCAAAACAAAACCCCACCCAACAATAACCAAACCACCACCCCCCCCAAAAAAAAAAAAAAAAAATCCCAAGCAAAGCAGAAAAAAGGACTTTCCAATTTAACATGAAAATATTCATGAACACACAAAATCACAGTCCAAATATGAAGACCTAAAATTGAAAGCAACCAGAGGCATAAAGAAGTCCATGACAGAGGTTACTGATGTGCTGAACACCTACATGATGTTCAAATACGCAATAAAGCAAGAAATCCCCCTCAGCCAGTACCCAACAGCAGAGACAACTAATTATTAACGTGCTTATGAAGTTAGTAAAGAACAGTTTAATTACGGATTTTTGTCAAATCTCTCGGGTGACACATCTTTCAATTTTGTTGCTTAGTTGTGCAATCATAACTTTAATTACTATTCTTTAGATGGTTCCTTGTTAAACAAGAAATTGAAACACCACAAGTAAGAGCAACTCTAAATGATACTATTAGCTGTGCAGCAATTATGTTAATAGGCATTGCTGCACTGTAAATCTTCCCAAAATTTGGGAAACAAAAGGAATGAAATAGAGTTCTTTGTGGTTGCTCCATCAGACACAAGGCAGTCATTTGGGTTCAAGAAGGTAAGACAGGGGTGAGAACTTGGTTTGTGTTCAGATCTTAGGGGGTTGTAATTTTTTTTTCAGTTTGCAATGCCAAACCAAGATACTACCAACATATGAGATACTGCTAGTTTTTCTAGTTTCTCACAAGGCTGATGTTGAGCTGGACTATCCCATGAAGAGAAAATACAATTAGACTTATTTCAAAGCCATCACTTTTGTCACTTTTGTTTTTCTTCCAGCCTCGGATTAACAGTGCTGCAGGCAAGATTCAAAGAATCAATCAGCAGTCAAAGAAGCCATCAAAATCATGCTACAGCTGTTAAAAAAAAAAAAAAAAAGAAACACGAAAAAGCAAAACCCAGAAAACCCCAAAAACCTTCTGCCCATCAGCAAAGGTCACTGTCATCAGCTTCATCATAACTGACAACACATTGATTTCCAGTATTCAAAAACACATCCTCCACAAAAAAAACAACACATGCAAAAAATACCATTATAAATTTCAGTAGATTCCTTCATGCAAAGGAAATGTTTTAGAGTTTACCACATGTAGGTGTATAAATTTCCTCCATGTGTTCTTTAAATTTTGAGTGCAATGAAGATGACGCTGAGATTGTTCAAATTACAGTGTAGCCATCCTAGTAAAATTAACCTTTCATAGAAAAGAAACAGCCCAGACTTCATCAGCTGTGCTTAAACAAGTTCTAATGACCATTTGTAAGCCTGCTGTGTGTTTGCTTTCAAAAAGTAGACTATAAAAATAGTGACATGTGAAGACCAAAAGCGTTTCAGATTGTGCCCAACACAAACCAGTGAATATTTGGTAACAGCAACATGGCATGCAGATAGCATATCAGACTCTGCTTGTGTCCAGTTTAAAACAAGTCCTTTGATCAATAAAATTTACCCATGAAAAAAAAAAAGACCGCATATGGAGTCAACTGCTGATACTCATTACAGAAATCCTTGAAGATGGGAGATTCTGTAACAAGCAGCACTCACAAGAAAAAACCCAGAATGAATAAAATGCTTTTAGATTTTATTTCTTTGCTGCTATGTGTGAAAAGGCTCAACAAAAAGGAAAAAATGCATATTTTTTTCAATATGTAAAACACGTTTTTGTATAAAAAATAATGCACAAACACTTTATTACACACACAGATTCTTCCCTTTTCAAAACTCCAGGTTCTCCTCCCTCTCAACAACCAGGTTTTGCCCTGACCCTGTTTCCTTTCATGAAGTTTACTCCTCACCTTTACAGTACTGCAACAGAGGGAGATAGGGCAAGGAAATACTGCTTTGGAAAACTTACTTCCTCCACCTATTGGCACAGCAATTAAGCCACCTGACTTACAGAATCACCGCATTATCTAAGTTGGAAAAGACCTTTGAGATCATCAAGATTTCCTCCTGCTGCTGTTATTCTTAGAGCAAAAAGGGACTTCAACAAGTTGGATATAGACCTTCAGTGAAAGATAGGGATGAATGTGAAAAAGAGGTTTTTTTAAAGCAAGACATAATACTTTAATTTTTCTATTTCAACTACATGGGCAGTTTAAGTAAAAGTTCTAGTTGGATTCCACATATAACTGATGTCTCTGCCATGACATCTTAATCTGATTTTCATGGTGGGGCAAATTTTTCCCACGGTGTTTAGATACTTAAATACTCGTGGAAGACTTTGAAAAACATTTTGACACTTAACATTGACATAACATCTGCTTTCTTGTAACTATAGGATCAGAATAAATAGGACATACAGGGGCTTCTAACGCAGCTTTTATTGCAAAAATGGTGAGCTTTCATGTGTGCTGTGGACTGTGGTTGTTTTATGCCACATGTAATTCCTGAGCCCTTGGTTTTAGACATGAATATGCCTTTTGTATTAGCCTATAGCCACTGCTTTTGGAGTTACTGCTTTGTGTACATGGTCTGAATTCCTTTCTGCAGTAGTGATTATTCTGAATCACAACAGAGATTTGCTACATTAAAAACACCTCCTGCTCACTCACAGAAAACAGAGCAGCTGTTAGAAAAGTAATTGGTTTTCAACCCTCCTTTAATTAAAGAGAATAGCTGGGGGGGGAATCATGTCAGAAAGACACGGGAAATCAAAGTAAGACTTCACGAAAGAACTAAGTCCTGGAGAAAATGTAACAGCATTTATTCAGATCATTATGATTCAGGGGAGAGAAAAGTTTGACATTGTGTGCATAGAATGGATACTTTAAAATAATTTAATTTTTAAAAAATTTTGGTTTTTTTTAAAGCAGAATAACATCTCATTTACAGAACAATAACTGCTTGCTTCATTTCAGGTTTCCACCCTCATACACAATGCACTACTAAAGGAAAATCTCAAGATCTTACAACTATCCATTGGAAATTTATTCCTTAACTTAAAATATTGTTGGGAGCCAACGTTTTCTGATCCTTGACCCCAGACTTTAAAGATGGCCCTTCTCCTGCTACACCAAATGCTGTATAAAAAATGCAGACCACAGGTATTAAAAAACTGAGGTGAACAATAGTATCTGTGGTGAGATACAGCACAGCTCCCACAGGGTAGTACTGAGTTTACTTGCCTCACAATCCTAAATATTATCCTATTCTTTTAAAGAGGAAACAAACCCGTCAACCCTCTCCAAAATTAAATTTTTGCTTCGACTCATGTTTTTAAGCCAACCACTTTTTCAGAGCTTGTTGGTGCTTCCCTGGTACAGCCACAGGATCTGTGTCCCAACTTCTAAGCTGGGCACGGGAATGGAGGGCAGCTGCACCCTAATGGTGTTTGAGGGGATCAGAGGCTAAATCCTGGTCCTGGGTGACTCCTTTCCTTTTTTCCTTCTTTTTAAAATAGTTCAAGGGCCAAGTCTATTTTGTGCTTCCTCCTACTGGGCTGTCCATGAGTAGAGCTAAAGGTAAAAGTGTCTTAAAAATCATCACTTCTTTCATTAATGGAGGAAAAAATATAGTTAAAACACAATTTTTGAATTAGAATTTAATTCCTAAACTTACATTTACATAATTGAGTAGAAATTAGATTTTGAAAAAGTTCTTGGAACTTTCACTTACTTAAAGAGGACAGTGGTGCCTTGAATATTAAATTCTGCTCCTCAAAAAATCCTAAATGAATTTGTGTGCCTGGGGAATTTGAACCCTGTTAAACATAATGCCTTTTCAAATGCTGCTCTATGCCTAACCAGAGATTAGGGAGCTTAACTCTAACATCATTTGTTTCCTTGGGTTTCGATTATGATTAATTTTTTTAAAATAATTATATATGCACAGCATGATTTATAGGTATTACTATGAAGATCACCTCAGCAGAGGGTTGAATCACTGTTTTGATGCAATTAACTCCAGACTCTGAGGTACACCAGCAGGCCAGTCTGAGGCATCTCCAAACTTCCAGGCCTGCATCCTTCACCTCTAACACATAATGGAAAGGAAAAAACCTTAAATATTTCAGTGAGTCTGCACAGTTTATAATTGTGCAAAAACCAGCACAAGTGCACAGGAGCAAGTAGTGATTGCTTCCTCAAAAGTATATTCCCTGAAAAGCACATAGAAATATGAAAACTTACATATTTTAAAGTCTGGTAGGAATTCAGGGAAAATAAGGCATATTTATATTCTCCTCCTCTTCTGGCCTGTGATTAAAACAATCAGATGTCTGGGTACCTTGTGCAAGCCCCAGATACACACATTAGACCAGGACCTCAAACAGCATTTATTAAAATCTTATTAGGATCAACCTTTCTGAAAATGTGATAGACATTTTCTTTTTATTTCACTACAGATATAACTTACCAGGAAAAGGCTTGGCAATGATGAGAGATCCTGGGAGAATTTTCAAGAGAGAATCATAATGATTGCTACAAGTGCTGGCTTTATAATTACAGGAAAATATTGACAGTCTCAATTTTACCAACTTGGTGCTTTATGTTCTAAACTGTACAGGAGTTTTTTTTTCTATTCCATTTTAACATGTTGAAGTTAAATATTTTATGTGTGTGAACAGCAAATTACACAACTGTACACTTCAGCTAACCTGCTTCTTATAAAAAAG
>PYHW01009643.1:31300-51204 GCA_013186435.1 Turdus rufiventris
CAGGGTTTTCAATCAGAGATTCATGTTAAAAATTGTTCTAGCTGGTTTTTGAGAGGTATTGGAGGTAATCTACAATTCTGACAAAATGTGGTTTGCATCCAGGCACCTTCCCAGGCACAAAGACACCCCTTTGCTGCTTCACAGGACAGAGTTTACACATCAAAACCGAACAACTTGATTTATTTAAAATTCACCTCAAAATGCATTGTGTTTAGTTTCTTTTCTTTTAAAATGAACATTCAAAGCATCAAAATATTACTAATTTAAAAAGAACCTTTGTTAAGAATAAGATAATTTACATACTGTAGATAGTGGCTGTGAGGGGAGAGAAACAACCGATGGTAGATTAGGCACAGTACGAAGGCCAACATGCCAGAAAACAATGCAGCTTTATGCTCAACTTTCAAATGATCTGGACAAAATAAAACAATTGGGCAGGAAAATGAAACCAACCACTTACTTGAGGGTGTTCGTATAAAACAAAAGTGTTAGTAAGTTTTCTATCTAGACCTAACTCATTCATGTATTTAAAGAATTCTATCTTCTTCCAAATAACAAAAAAAATGTTTCTAAACCAAGGCAGATTATTATTTGGAACTGGCATAGTAAAATAAAGGATCACAGTATACAGAGCTTAAAATCCTGTACCAGGAAAGAGCAACAAGTGGTTTACAAGGGGATCATTTAGGTATATTATCTAATTTTTAAAAACAGAGATATAAAATATCAGTTGCATAGGGATTTAAATATAAGGCCAAGCAGGAGATTAAAGTAAAATAGAGCTCATAAGAAGGGCACTATGGTGTTAAAACATAGTATTTCCATTTGAATTAATGTCTAATTCAAAATCACAGTATTTTGCTAGTACTACAAAAAGTGAATGTCAAACTGTCCCATTAATCTTGAACTGAAAACTGACATTAGAACTTCTAAACAGTACAAAACTAAAGCTCATTGTCTAAACCTGATCAGTGTATTAGCACAACAGTGCTTGGTACGTACCTGATTTATATACTCTACCTTCTGTAAATAATATAAAGGTTATTTCTTGTTAATAAGTGTGAGATCACAATATCACTGCATGCCATCAGTGGTTTGCAGGCTTACTCGACATTTAATTATTCAGTCTTTGAAAGTGTAAGATCCCACCCTGCAGAATCTTCACCCATTGAACACAGAACACTGTCATTAATAAAATACAATAGAAGTTCCACCACTAATAACTAACATTTAAGCCAGGATTTTAGGTCTAAACCCAGTACAGTTCATTATTATTAACTCACAGCAATTTTTTGTTAGGAAGGTAACCTGTAGACTTCCAAATAATCTTGTGTGTATTAAATATAAACAAGTATGTAACTAACGGTTGTCTCTTGGCATTTCAAGTAGATTATTCAATTGTGAAAGTATTTCTTCAAAATCAATTTTGAGTTGTTAAAATGAAGTTCAAATATTAATTTCTGTATCTACATGTAGCTTAATTAACCTAAAATTGTAAGGAGTAGTAGTGTAAGGAAAAAAGAACTCTCCAGATGAATTAGGCATTAAGGTACACTAACTGTGAATACCTGAACCAACATTGTAACTGAAAAAGTGCATAAACACAGTAATACTACAAATGTGTTAACTACAGAACAAAAGGGTTTCTGAAAGCTAAGTAATATTATTTTACATATTATTTACAGGCTGTGATTTTTCCAGACACCACAGAGCCAATCCATGATCTTAAAGTTCCTTTGATATATCCAAAGTGTCCTTTGGCTTCCATCCTATTCGGTGAGGAACCGATTCCCACCCTGGGCAATCAGGTACTGTAGAGCTGAACAACAGCGCCGTGGTGTGATTCTGTGATTCTCCAAATTTCACTTCTTTCTGCTCTTCAGAGGCAAGGCAGTGTTCTCACTTCACGCTCTTCGTGGGCGTCTCGGACTCGGTGGACTGTCTGCCGTCAGTCCACGCTTCCCGCGTGCTCTTCAGGGCCAGCGTTTTCTGCTGGTCCACCACGACATAATCGACCCTCTCGTCTGCCACACTGCTGCCCGAGCCACTGCTCTTCTTCTGAGAACAGCGAAAAACAAGCTCAAGTGAATTAACAGCAAAAAAAGCAACCAGGTGTCCCAAACAGATGCAGGACAAGCACCAGTTCCTCTGAAAGGTCCAACACTGCCTCCCAATAATCATTTGAGAAATGACATCTCTGAAGGCAGTTTTGAACTCCTGCAAGAGTGGAACACCTGCTTACCTTACGGGGTGGGGTGGATTTTCCTGAATCTAGGTCCAGATCTAAATATTCCACTTGTTTATCTCCTTTAGGTTTTACCATAGGGCTGCTTCCTCCATCAAGGCTGTTGCTTCCAAACAAATTCTGAAATCATAATACAAACAACCTCAGCTACAAATGTACAAATTAGTGGTCCACATTATCAAATATGCTTACTGTAAACTGCCAGAATGTTAAAGGTTAAGACTGAGACTCTTGCAATCACTTAAATCATGCAAATTTCATTGACCCTGTATGGCAAGGGGGCACATTCTATGTCAAAGCTGGGACAGAGCCAAAAGCCAATGGGAGGAAAAATCCTGAAAACCACCCCCCCAAATTTAAGGCTGCCACCAAACCCATCTGTGCCTTCCACTTAATGTCCCCTTCATATTATGAAATAAGAACAGAGTGTGTTTTGTTCTTTTTAAATGTAGTCATTCTATCTCAAATTTAGCATTACTTAAGCACAAATTTTTAATTTCCTTAAACTGATATTAAATACCTATAATAATTTCTGCTTTACAGTAGTGGCAAAGCTAAAAATGAAACTTTTACATTTCATTCAAAAGTCATTATGATTAAGCTGAAAATCAGAGTATTGCTCAATGGACAAGATCAAAATATTAAAACTTTGGAAAATATGTATAGGGCTGCCTGAAGTTGCATTGTATATACCTAAAATTCAATTAGCCCAGACTTTTACAACCTCACCTCCTCTGTCCTCTCCCAGCCTGATCCCTCCCTCTTAACAGGTGTTATAGGAACAGTACAATAGAAGGACTCTTCTCTAAAAGATAAAGAAAAAAACAGGAAGACAGAGGGCAGCAGTCAGCAAAAAATGAAGAGGAAGGCAGAAGGAAAGACAGAAGGGTAAGGCTGAGAGCAACTTGAAAGAAAAAGCAGAATATTGCTGATTTTATTAAATCAAACAGAAGTATGACACGTCCAAACAAGATGCTTCAAAGCTGATGACAGAAGAAGATGAAGAAATACAGACTCCTTGCTAAGATAGAGTTGGAACAAGTAAAAATTCTCAAAATGTCAGATTTTAAAACAAAGGCCGTGAGATATCTGGAAATATTCTGGTCCTTTAGGAAATAAAATATTTTATGGGCAAAAGCCAAATGGGCTGGGCTTTTAAAATTGAAGTTTTCCATTATAACTCTGTTGTCCAACTCATTTAATATTAAGTGGTAACAAGGACAAACACAGACAACTGATACAAGTTCATTTTTGTTGCTCAAATACTCTGAACAAATTTCTGCGTATTAAACATACAAAAATCAGATTCTGTATCAATGTTTCCAGCATAAATTAAAAAAGCTGTTACTCTTTAAACAAAACATAATCTGTTATTTCAAACAAACTAGGCAGGCAGAACATATGCGTTAGGAAACAGAAACTTTAAATACAAGCAAATTAAACAGGAAATCTGTAGAATAACCTGAAAATAGGACTGGTGGAAGCAAACAGAAGATATTAATGAGCTGGGGCATTAATTGTACCATCTTGGTATGGAAGTGAAGCCCCCTGGAAGAGCCTTAAGAATCAACAGAAACGCTGGGATTGAGCTGTGATTCTGTGGAGGGAGCACCACGGGCATGGTGGGGCTATTCCCTGGTGTAAAATGGGATGGTTCTCACACCTGTGGGATCACATCACCCATTACTTACCAATGGCCCTTGCAGGAGAGGGGCTAAGATTTAACAGCAGCAGCTCCCCTGTGCTCGCTGCCTTTCCCCTGGGGAAAGCTCTGGAGCCTGCACCCCGCCAGCTCCCACGGGGAATGGCATGAAGGGGACCTGGGATGTGACATCCAGAGGCAGCAGTGGTGAGCTGTGGGGCAGGGACACTGGAGGAGACTGGAAGGGGATCCAGAGCAGCAGGGGACAGGGAAACAAGCAGCCTTGTGAGAGGAGAGCCCAGGGCAGTGAGATGGGCCAGCACATGCCATATAAGAAGGCAGACACACAAACAGAACTAAAAAGGTGCTAGACAGGCCCTCCCCAAAGAAGGTCTCACATAAATGATTTAAA
The DNA here is from genome assembly GCA_013186435.1 of Turdus rufiventris. Classification (NCBI taxonomy): domain Eukaryota; kingdom Metazoa; phylum Chordata; class Aves; order Passeriformes; family Turdidae; genus Turdus; species Turdus rufiventris. The sequence continues at coordinate 35,600 of PYHW01009643.1, forward strand.
GATGAAAAATGCTGCTGTATCCCCTTCTAAGAACCCAAACACGTGAGTGCACTGAACTGATGGGGCTTTGAAAAACCCAGTCTAGTGGAGTGTCCCTGCCCGTGGCATTGATGATCTTTAAGGTCCCTTCCAATCCAAACTATTCCATGATTCCATACTGGCCAAAAAGCTGAGCTCAAGATACAGGATTCCTCCAGTGCTTAATGCATATTCTAAACCACATTTTAGTTTAGGCCTAGGTCTACTGCTACTGTCTTCCTTAAAACTACTTCTATTGGGTCTTCTTTTTCCCTCTCTCCTTCCCCTCACCAAAGAAAAACCAGAGTATGCATCATTAAATTTTCCTGACTAGCTGCACTCCATGCTGAGTATCTGAAGCTTCATTATCTGAGAAAATTCTCTCCCAAAGGGGAAAAAATACAGATACTCAATACACAAAGGCTCCTTCTATCCTCCTATTTGAAAGAAGCCTAATAAAATACACATGGTTCAGTTTCCATAGGATGCATACAACAAGTATAAATCCTTTTTCCCCTGTTCCTTCTACATTTCCTGGAAGATGTCCTTTTAATACAGTTTCTTTAAGCATGTCTCAGAGGTCCTAGGGCAATTTATTTCCCTTGATGTCATAATTCTGAAAGGGTGCATAGCCCAAGGACAAGCAATTACAAAGAGGGGACAGATTCTAGGAAAGAGGTAGAAAAAAAAGTCATCTCTTGAAATGTTTTATATAATAGATACGTATATCAACCATTCTCTTTATGCTCTTAACTTCTTCAGTGAAATCCTATCAAAATAAAAGCTTTGCTATGGAGAATATTTTATTATTCTGTTGATCTAGAAGTATAAAGGGAATGATGTTGAGTGAAGGATCTGTGTTTGCATGATTTAAAAGTAAGGACTGCGCAGGAAGAGAGTAGTTAAGATGTAGATTTTACATACTGGGTCTTCAGTGGACTGATTTGGGTTCATGGATACATAATTCTCTTCACTGTCGTGCGAGTCACTGCTGGAAGTTGTGCTATGAACTGAATCCGGTCTGGGAGACACGGGAAACCTGGAGGAGCTAATTACCAGGAATTATTTTACAAACAATACATCTCAAATATCTTAAACCTCCTGGTAAACAACAAAAATAAGCGTATTAGAGCTGAAAGTTTCATTCAAGTTTACTAGAGTGTCACATTTTTTGGTTCTACACAGTCCCTTATATTTAATATCACAAAACAAAATATCACAAAACAAAATTTCACACGGACACACTTTATTTCAATGCACAGATACACACACAGACTCACACTCTTCCAAAGGAAACTTCAAGCTACAAACAAGCTAAAAATATGATACAGATGTACACACATTTATTTACACTCTAGTCAGCAAAACAATTATTAACCTGAAGGAGGAAAAGCCAAGAAACTTACTCTCTTGCAAAGCTTCTGGTGATAGGAGATCTAACTGGAGCTTGTAGTTCTTCCCATTCAGGCAGAGGTTTTATTTCTAGTGGAGCTGGTTTTGCTATGTAAGAAACAGACAGTTGTAAAGCACAGAACATTCCTAAACAAACTTTAATTTAATAGATTTTCACAGCCTAAATACAAAAAAACCCTCTAACTTTCAAATAGTAAATTGCAGTAAGAAAAGGGAGACACTTCAAAAACATGATATATTAACTTATGTTTTTAAACTTTTCAGGTAATAAGAAGAAACATCCATTAAAAAAAAAATAAACATAAAATCTTTAAAAAACACTGCAAGTTCAGAATTTTGCAGCATATACCCATGGGCAGTAATTCTGTTTTGAAAAGAGATTCTGAAAGTGGCAGCATCATGTTCTGTCCTCATTCTGCTGTGGTGACTTGTTGAGCTTGTTGGCAAGCCCAGGGCAGGGCTGATGGGCTGTTTCAGCAGAGCCTGCTCTGGGGACTTTTCTTGGCTCAGGGCCAGCTGTTAACATGAAAACTCTGCCCTGGCTGTGTACATGTGCCCTTACTGGTGAGGTTTCACAGCTCCACGAGTGGGCAGAACCTGCAGCTAAGACTAAGCCTGCAAAAGTGAGAAATGAGCCAGCAGCAGGAAGAGCCTGGCTCGCTTCAGTGCTCATCCACAGGCCAGCAGAGCAATGTGCCACTCATGACAGCTAACACTGTTCTCAAAAAAAGTGCCTTTAAAAATTCCATTTTCAGAACAGAACCACGAGTAGGCTATTAGCAAGAAACACATTATCCCTCCCTCCAGCTTATATGTCTCAGCCCTCCTAAACATTAGGAAAACAATTTATAAAAAGGCTTGTGGAAAAAAAAATCACAGAGTCAAACTACTGTCAACTTTATCCTCCCTAAAACTGCAATGTCATCATAAAAACAGCCCTTTCTCTCCTTGTGCTCCCTCCCACCATCAGTCTTCTGCCTCTTGGCAGGTTCACTAAGATCAAGTGTCAGGCATGTAGCGACAGAACTGAATGTGACATCGGCAAAATGATACTAAAGCATGACTGACACAAAAATTGATCAGTTTGGCTCAAGTCCTCTGTAAAGGTCTGAGACTACCTGGCAGGAATAAACAATGGGCAAGATACTGCTGCAGCAGAGACAGAGCCAGGACTTTGTCCAAAGCCCACCAAGAACAGCAGAAGTATTTCATCCAATTGCAATGGATTTTAAAACCCACAGGTAATCAGGGATATTTTTCTGAGATTTCTAATGTTGTTCATTATTTTCTCTACTTCTTGTGACTATGTAAGGCACCAACTCAGCATCTTCAATAAAGCCCATCAAATTAATCATAATTCTCTTTAAGGTGCATAAATAGATATCTGTACTAGTATATGATCAGAGGATCAATATTTCACTTCATTTCAGAAGACTTAAGTGAACTGTGATTTCAGGCCATTGCCTAACAGAAGTTTCAAGTAACTTACAAGTTACTATGTACAGTTTACAAGTTATTATACACTTGCTTCTAAATCAACACACAAAAGTCAATCCAAAATATGAACAGCTACAACTTAAGAGATCAGAACATTAATGTTAATATCAGAGAATAATTTTCATGCAGTGTTCAAGCCAGAAAATTTTTAATTCCTTACAGAGGAAACTGCTTGACATGGAAAGTGCATCCATGACCTTAGACTATAGCAGAAGAGAATATGCCAGAGTTAAAATTATTCTAAAATAGCAGTTTTCTAAATTTTTGCTTGACTTATTTTTATAAAGCTCCATATACATACAGTGCTAAAGTACATACCCTTTCTTCTTGTAGTAAAGTCACCTATGGTTTGTGAATCTGTTCGCTCTAAACCATGTGGTTTAGGTCTTAAAATTTTAGGACTTTGACCTAATTGGCAAAAAGAAGACTCTCTTAATAATATTCTATTTGTAAGTGGAAAACTGGAATTTTGTAAATAAACATTACAACCCCCTGCAGAAAAGTTAATGCCACAAGCATAAGCAAGCTGCTGAAGGAGATTTTACAGTCTAGCTGGGGCTCACACTAAGGGCTTAAGCACCAAACCAGAAACAAAACACTGCATGCAAGTAATAAATATATTGGAGGCAAGCGTAAAAGGTGTACTAAAAGGCTAAAAAGTGCATCAACAAATATTTTAACTCATCATTACTACTAATTGGTCTCATTAAAAAAAATTAAAAATACATCTTTGAGGCATATTTAGCATGAAAGGAGAGCAGTCATGTTTCAGATACAAGTTGAAGTACCCTCAGAGAAATCAAATCCTCTTAGTCACAAAATTACTTTGGAAATAATGACTCTTGGGAGTCTCCACTCCTGTGGTGCTCTTGGGAGGTCTTCTAACCACTGTGTATCTCCCAGTTGAGATGCCCCAAGAATCTTTTTTAACAGTGTATTTGTTAAACTTGTTCCCCAGAGGTCTGTCTGCACCAAACCCCACCACTCTGACCCTGCGGACACAGTGGGATTTTCCTCCCAAGTTTCCAGCCTGCACACTGCCCCCACTCCAACCACAACCCAACCTCCACCAGAAATAACCCTGGCATGAGAACACCAATCACCTCCCTACATCCCCTCCCAACAAGGATGTTCTTTGGCCAACCTGACCAAACTCTGCAAGTGTTCCAGGTCACGCCATCTGTTTTAAATAAACATGATCAATAATGTGCAATAGCCCTAAGCTTTCATTAAAGTCTATCTGACAAAGTGGTAATATTAAAAAAGGCAAGTGCCTTCAAGTGGTACACCAGGAAGCCATACGAATAAACGAAATGAAAAGTTTAAGTCTGATTATGTTAGAAAGCTGCCCTACAGCACAAAAGGGAAAAGGACTGGTACAGACTCAGGTGTGGGCTGGTACTCCCAGCAATGGGTGAGAATGCTTTGTAAAAAATAAACTTGGCAACAAACACCAGAAGCTTGCAAATCTCTACCCCAAGGGTTTTGCATATGAAGTGCTCTATTACTGTTATCACTGAAGTATTGGGAATAATCAAGTAACAACAAGAAAGGTAAACACAGAGGTTTTGTACTGTATCTCAACTTCCATACAGTGCTTCTGAGAGACCATGCAGGTAAGATAAAATTTATTTATTCATTAGTAGTGCTGCATAGCAACTTCCTTAAGAAGAAAAGGACATGAAATTACTTTTATACAGACAGGTTTTTTTCCAATTTCAAAATCAGATGCTCCCTTAAATGGCTCAATGTGCTGATGAAATGGGTGAACAGTTGGGCAATGCTGACCAAAGACACAGACTGTGAAGTGGAACATGAAGTATTTCTGACTAGAGCCAAGTCAAAAGCATGAGCCAACATGTTGGTGTACTCAATTCTCAGCTGATCCAATATTCCTAAGTCCTTGCCTATAACTCTCTGATAAAAGCCTGCTGATTTAAAAAGACCAGGATCTTAAAATCGATTGAACAAATGTAGAAGTTCAAATCCAAACACTTTTTATTAAGAACAATTCGATGCTGAATACCATTACCTGATCATCATAATTTTGTGTTTCCCAGTTTTATAATCTGATTTAAAAGAAACCTGGCCCAATACAACTCAAATTAATATCCACTGACATAGAAGCACAGATCATAGGCACAGTGAGAAAACTAGCAGAGGTAACAGAGTTAATGAAATTATTTAACCTCTGCTCTTATAACCAAACAGACTAAAGTGCCTGAAACCCATAATACAGATAAACTCAAGGAACCCAGGGCTGTGACTCATTATTTCTCCTTCTGTTAATGATGCTACGTGGTCTAGTGCAGCCAACCTCCTTGAACTGGGATTAGCCCCATTTGTAAAACATGGATATTATGTAACTGCCTGCTTCACACTTAATTTAGCACTTACCGACCACTCTGAGATTTTCAAAAGGGCTGTATAAATAAGAACAGGTCCCTTTAACACTTCTACATCAGACAAGAACATACAAAACTCACTGAGCTTTCATCTCTTGCTGCTGGAAGAATAAATTTGGTGACCAAACAGCCTGCTGCTACCAACCAGCCAGGATAATGCAATTCCTCGAGTTTAACGTGTCACAGAGAATTAAAATATTTGTGCAGACTGTTTACTTTTTCCTCCCTACAAAACAAAAAAATCCAAAGGCCTAATCTCTGTTGAGGAGCTTATAATGTGCAACAGGAAAGACCTGACACAAGGAAAAGAGGAGGGGAGATCAAAATCACAAATCTGAGGTTATGCTTTTGTGTGACTGCAGAATTCTTTGACCCTGTTTTTTGCCTATTTAAGAAGATAAAGTGACATGAACCAGGGCACTGAAAGCCCTTAATAATATCTCGTACTGCCTTCAAAAGACAATTTTCCCCAGGAGCACATCCCTGTATCCCTGAAAAGCAACAAACTGGTTAAAATACGGAGGGGAAAGTGCTTCCCACCTGTACAGCAGGCTGGTCTCCCACATCTGCTCTATCCACAAACACTCACTAAAGTGTCACAGGGCTGTTCTTCAAATCAGTGTTGGGACAGTGGGGCTCTATGGAGTGCCTGGCTCCACACAGCATTCCAACACCAGCAAGACTGAGGAACACATTTCCTGTGTTCCCACAGGCCCAGATTTACCTCATCTTATAATACTTACATACCTATTCTGGGAAAGATAAATTCTGGGTAAAGGGAAAAAAAACTTTCATTTATGCAATTTTATTTTTTTTCTGACTGAAAAGGAAATAATTGTTGCAACACCACTACACAGGAAAAAAAAAAACCCCAAATAAATTATGTCAAGTGAAACCAACCAAACAAGAAGTGAAAATTAGATGTTTTCACTGTTCAGTCAAGTCGCCACCTGTGAAATGCAAAATGCTACAGCCAGGAGACAGAAGCTCAGCTTCTGCATGTTCTATCAGACTGTACAAGGGCACTCTGAGCTGAAAAATCACTAATGAAGTCTATTTTTCTGACAAATGGCTGCCTGTACAAACTGCCAGGCAGAGCAGGGGATTATGGCTGCGGCACTGGAGCGCACTCAGATGCAGGAATTCTGCTCCTGGCATTTGGGGCACGTCAATGCTGCCTTTGTCTGCAAAGCCACCAGGAGAAGAGTCCATTTCACATGTCTCAGTTTGTTTCAAATTCAACTGAAAAACCTTTTTGGTTTCAGCACCAGCTCTTGTGGTTTTCCATAGAACACTTGGATTACAATACTGGTGGGGGGAAAACTTGTCCCTCTGCAGTAAATTCCTGCATGAGTTTAGAGGGGTGCTAATGATTTTTGGTTTTGAGGATATAATGCTGAAGAGATTCATTTGTTCTGACTATTGCCTTGAAACACCAGAACTAAACATGATTTCTGTTAAGGACACTGCTTTCCTGACTGGATACTTGCTCCATGGCTTGCTGGCAAGGGAATTTCATGTCAGGAAATTGCAAACATCCTCACAAAAGAGGCCAGCTCTTCTAATTAAACACCAGTTATTTAGAGCTTAAAATTCTAAGGTAAATATACTAATGTGACATAAAATCTGAGAAATTAATGATCTGATAATGCAGTTTCCTGGCCAACAGGACTAATCCTCATGAGACAAGGAGATCAGAAGTAGGAATGCTAGAGCTTGGGATAGGAGGGGGAGAGCAAAAAGAAAAACACATAAGTGCTCTGCATCCACACAAAAGTACTTTCAGACAGAAATAACTAACCACGGGTTCTTGTTTCCATCAAAATACACATCTTGCCCCCTTTTCTTTGCAATTGAGCAAAACTGAAATTTGCACTGAGGTCCAAGAATTCCCATACTCAGAATCACTGTAGATTTTTTCTTGAAAAACAAGGCTAAAACTCATTGTCTTGCTCCCACAGGGTTTATTATTTGGTTTTTGGTTCTGCAAACTTCTGCTTCTCTTCTCTTCTCTTCTCTTCTCTTCTCTTCTCTTCTCTTCTCTTCTCTTCTCTTCTCTTCTCTTCTCTTCTCTTCTCTTCTCTTCTCTTCTCTTCTCTTCTCTTCCTCTTCCTTTTCCTTTTCCTCTTCCTTTTCCTCTTCTCTTCCTCTTCCTCTTCCAAGTGAACCCTGACTCTTGAGTACATGGTCGCCAACACAGAACTCTACAAATACCCTGAATTTGCTTTTTCATCTCTGTTTTTGTAAGACTCTTTCCTGCCAAGGTACTTCTAATTAGAAACATGCATTTAGTTATACAACATTCAAATGCATTTCCATACTAGTATCCACCAACAAATAGGAATATCAATAATGTGCTTGGTGGTGGTTGGTGATAAGATATGGATGCTGATAACTGTGGTCTCTTTAGGACAATAAAAAAAAAAACTGAAATCAACTTATTCTTCAATGTTATGAAATATAAAAAGCAGTTACATGACTGTTTTAAAACCAAAGTACAGTGTTCTGGAGTGTTTATTGATTAGCACTTTAATGCTGCACTAAGATTTGTGAAGTCCAACTGGCTTCAAAAAGAAAACAAAGAAAAAAACCCCAAAATTAAATTATTCACCAGCAAACTAAAGCTTAACATGAAGCCTATTAAAAACGGATCAGCATTACAATATGTGCATCAAAAAACTGTATTTTCTTGAAAAAAGTGATAAGGACACAGCAAAGAAGAGAAAAATTTTATGAAGAGAAATAAAAATAGGGCATTATTACCCATATTCTCTTGTTCCTGATCAACCTCATATCTTTGGAGATTAAAATTATCTAAAAAAACCAAAATCCCTAACCCCTAAACTGAATCATCCCTAGCACTAGTATCAGAGCAAGTATTGCAGTTTGTCTTTAGAAAAACTGGCATGTTTGATTTTGTTACAACCACTGTGTCCAGCAAAGCACAGCTTCCTCTGCAGCTGTGATGCAGCCATCCAAATGAAATCTTTATGGAAATTATTTGTTGTTTCAAAGTTTTAGAAGACAAATCACAGCTGCAAGTTGAGGACTGGTACACCACAGCAAGGAGTTATGTAAACTTCATTTAAAGGTGTTTAGTAAAAACTAGACTTGTACAAGTAACTTAGTACAGGCATGGAGGAAATCTAATTTTCAGATAAATGGGAGCTCACGGAAGGTCAAAGAAGAAAAAGAAAATCAATAAATTTGTACTCAACTTGCTTTACAAACTCTGAGGAAGTATCAAAACATCCCTGAAAAGCTTAATTTTTAAAAATTCCTAAATGGAATGAACAAGGGGTGTAGCTTCCAAGAGAGAACAGAAGATAAAATGCACGGATTTCTCAAAAGGAAAATGAAAAATACTTCTGTTCAGAAAAACCATCACAAAAATTAGGTTCTTTTTCAAATCTTCAGTTCAGTTCTTGCTGCAGACTGAAATCACCATTCTTACATTTTCAATGCTCACTTGCCCTAAAGCCTCAGAACATAACTGAACCTTTATTAAAGAATATGCAAGAGAGAACACTGCAGTGTTGCCAGCTCCTAATCATTATTATTTATTATTATAATTTTTTTTTTAAAGAATGGTCAGATCCTGTTGTCACAAACGCTGTCGGTGTTTCTCTGAAGTTTTATTTAAGGATGGTGTGGTGCTCCTGCTCTATTAGGACATGCAATATGTTCCCAGTGTCCAACTTAAATATTTACATGTTTGAGTGTCTAACAAGGAAACTGTTCATCAGGCTATTTATAGCTACCTCCATGATTAATGAGGGCTCTTAATTTCCTTAACAACTACCTGCTTTGCCTGGGATTTGTAGAGCACCAGGCTGCACTGCAACAATGGGAGGTGATTCCAGTCATGCAGAAGCATCAGCAGGTCCTTTGGGGACCAAAATGTGGCAGGTGCTTCCTGCCATGGCAAAGCTCTGCACACAATTACCTTTTCAAAGCGGGCTCTTTTGTAAAGCAAACTGGAATTCTCTGTGAAGTTAATTCATCTGGGAGATGCTCAAGAGGAGTGGTGGCAAAAATACAGCCATATTTTTAGAAGCAATCCATGTATTTGTGGATTAACCACACAGATTGTCTTTTAACATCTTCAATGAGAAAAAAAAACTATGAGAAAAGTAACCAGATAAAATTTTGAACATTTGTAAAATCAATCACAATTCCCAACTCCATGAGAATTTTCTTCCTCTCCCTTGGTTTCTTTTGTTTGTTTGTTTTCCTGTTTTCAAGCTGCAACTGGGCATGAAATGAAATGTGTGCATCACTCACTGTCTCTAAATCCAAGTTTACCACATGCTGGGCTGAAAATCACCAGGGCCAAGCAGGCAGTCTCTTTTAAAGGCAATCATGTGGACTTAAGTGGTAGGAAGCCTCTCAGTTGAAATTCTGATGTATTTTTTGTCAAAATACAAGCCATTAAAAAACCAAAAAGCAAACAACAAAAACCAAAAAACCAACCAACCAAGTTAAAATGCACCACACTAACTACTGGCTATTTTTGCTATCAGCAAAATGATCTGTGCCACCCAATCCAAAAGTAGGAGTGCAAATATTGTTCTAAATAATCTTGAGTGCAATTAAACACTAACAATATTTGGACAAATAGAGTTGCTATTCAAGACAAACGAAGCAAAGTCCAGGACCATGTTGTAAACTGGGAATCCTAAATTCTGTATTGCCTCTGCCATCAATCTGCTGAATGATCCTAAGGGCATTTTTCTATCTCAGCTCCCCATGACCCTGAACTAGGAGCTGTGCTAAATGGAACTCTCTCAGAAAGTATTATTGATCAAAAACTTAACAAAAATGACACATATTCATTCATTCATACATTACATTCATATACTATATTCAAGTGAATGAGATTCAATTTTCATTTTATCATGGCCATGAACTGTTAGTTCAGCCATATGCCCACTGCTCATATATTTATTCTCAGAACCTTAAAAAACCCACTTTGGTAGAAATGTGCTATAACACAGAAAAAAGAAGTTGCCAATTAAATGTAAGTTGGGCATCAAGCTGAGATTTTGAGGAAGTAAACTCCACCATCACCAATTCCATTGCTGACTTTCCATTGATTCAGATATTGAAAAACTGTATTTTATCAGTGAAGATGACAAGTACGTATTTCTTAAGAGATTTCAACCTTACAGATGGGATGATAGTACGCAGCTATAAAGACTTGCTCTGGACAGATCCTACACAGTTATTAAAACCAAATAAATCTGTTTTTGTAGTTGTTTGGTCTTAAAGTCTTGTTTTAAGATGAAACAAATCCTGGGGCAGGAGGGGATCACTGTCATGCCCAGAGGTTCACAGATACCCCATCTATCAAATGCTACACGACTCAAATGCCTCCTCCTCACCCATAAAAAACAATTCACACCTTTTAAATTTTTTTTTTTTTGATCAAGTACTTTTCCCTTGAAAAGAGAACCTGGTTTTTCTCTGCTGCCTAGTCTGTCTAGGGAGTCTTCCTTGACCTCACAGCATTTGGGCATCTTAATTCTACTGCTCCTTCCTGGACAAAGAGTATTTTAGTTAAGGCATGTCAACAAATGTCACTTTTGCTCTGTGGCAGAACCAGTCAATGTCTGAACAATTCAGAGAATAAGACCTATCTGCATGGGTGGATGCAGTATTTTTTGTGCTTGAAGCCTTTTACCAGCAAACACAATTCCAATTTAGCATCAGGACTACATGCAATTGTGGCAAGCTAAAGCAGCCAAAAAGCAGAAATACAAAAATCAATATAGCCAATGGTCCTACATAACTAAAGAAACAGCACCCTGAAAAAAAAATTTAAAAGGAGATTATTTTTGTCATTCAATTACAAGTGAATGCGGAAAAGCACCTGCTACACTCTCTCGATTTTGTCCCAAGCAATACATCACTTACCTTTTGGAATGCTTCTCTAAAGAAAAAGTAAAGTGTTTCGATTCAATTTATTGGGGCAGAGAGTCAACACCATGTTTTGAAACTCCTTTCAAGACTTCCAGAAAGTACTGGAAGTTCCCCACATTTACAGAAGCAGCTGTGAGCTAGAGAAATGAAACTACACAAATCTGTAGTGTAATCTCAAGGCTATAGACACTTTTATTCATATTATTTTTTAACCCACTTTCTGAAACAAAGGTCTCCTAGAGACCAGTGGGAAAAGAAATAGGCTGGGGAGATCACGGCTGTAAGCAGCAAGCCCTTAAACCAAAGGAAAAGAGAAGAGGTGCTAAACACATACATTTGACTACAAAAAGCAGTGCATCCTTCCTTCATGTGCTGGTTTCACTGCATTATCTCTTTGTCAAATGCATTTTTAGCACTGGATGTAACAAACCTCCCTGGCCCACAGAAACATGACTGAGCTAAAGCTAATGCTCATGTGAAAGGGGTTGGTGGTATTTCTAATAGCTTCCAAAAACTTGGAGGCAGTGCAAACACGGTTTTTGCAGCAATCTGTAACCAATTAAAAAAAAAAGACAGAGCATCTTCATCTGACAGAACATGAAATGTGCCCTCATAACACCTTACCCCAACACACCTGACCTCCGCACTATTTTAGAGAACAGCTTTTGGAGAAGCACCAGGGGTCTTCAACAGAAGTTCTAGAACCAGTGGCATAGCAAATCCCCTCAACATTTAAAGGAGCAATAGGCCAAAGGTAAATATTTTATGTTTGATTTCCTCCCTTTCTGTGTCTGCCAAAGATTTATTGAACACACAGACCTACTTGACGCTTCCAATGCACTAGTTTGCAGCAGAAGAGCATTGCAGTACATTTCCATAAACAGAAACAACCTGATAATAGAAGCTGCTACAAGAACTTGAAAGCTCAAAAAGCAACACAGTAGAATATAAAGCACACCATTGTTTTAGTTAGGTAAAGGTCCACTTAAACAAGGGCTTTACCTAATTTAATTCTATGGAACCTGCAGTTTTATTTTCCCAAAGGTATATCTGGAAGGAGTTATTTGTGTAGAGATCTCAGCTACTGAAATGGGAATGCATCACCATTCCAATGTGTCATCAGATCTGTTCTTCACAACAATAGAAAACTCACAGTGGTGCATTTGATAGAGTGAGGCAGTCTGTGTGTGTGCTACTCAGATAAAATCCTCAGTGGTAAATCAGAATCATTACCATGCTTGGCAGCTCAAGATATTCACAAAACTTTTTTTTCAGCCCCTAGGCACTATACCACATTTACTTTTAGGGACAGTTTTACTTTAAAATCACTTTAGTTTGTAAATTACATGAAACAATCCTATTATTTTACAGTGATAACATCTTCCAAAAGTCTACAGGCAAAAATTTCATCCAGTAACTCTATATTCATGAAGAGGTATGTTAACACATCTTCAACTCCTTCCCCTGGTGTTAGCTACATCTTTCTAGCTGTAAAGCATTTGAGGATGGGAGCAAAGCAAGAGCCTTACATGCCACTTTCTGAATGTGAAACACTTAATTCAGTTCCAAAAAGGGGGAGCAAGAGCAACTATGCTGCCCCAGCAAACATCTGCGTGGCAGCTTTGCACTGCCAACAGCAAAACTGAGATGCTTTACAACACATACATTTATTACTTCTGAATGTCAAACATTTTATCAGTTAAATACACAAAATGGCCAGGCTGGGAAAATGTCTTAAATCAGCTCAGTTTATTCTGAGAATGTTTTCCAGTATCAACTTTCATCAATCTCCTCCTGTCCAGTATTTCTTAAGAATTAAGTAAACTGGTGTCTGGTAGCACAGAAACAATTAGACACAAGCAGAGGGCCAAAAGTCTTAAAAAAGGCCGTGCCTCAAGATGGACAGGCAGAATGAACGTGGTTCTTTCCATTTCACACAGCTCATCCATCACAGTGGTACTCTCTGCTTCCCTTAATTACAGGTTGTTTTCACCTAGTGGTAAAAATATTAACTTAAAGGTTTACTTAGTGAATATTTTGGAACATCTGAACACATTTTCCCACAATTAAGTCAGCCTTAAATTCTCAATGTAAATTCTAATTTTTTCAAGTACATAATATTAAAAATAGGACTTACTCAAGTGCAAAATAGGGCAGACATTTGACCTAATGTTCTTTAGTTCCCTCTTCTACAGGAAAGTTAATTGTCTCAAAAACTTTGTAGGGAAAGAAGTATTTTAAGCATTTGCCTGTATTTCTAGTAAGACGGCTGATAGAACATTTTAGATAAACTGGAAAACCAAGCTATTTATTAGGGATTCTCTGCACAAGTATCTCTTATAGACACATTTCAACCCAATCATCTTGTTTCCTTGAGAACTCTGGCCACCCAAATAATCCTAATTTTAAGGAAAAATAAGCACATTATGTGCCAGATTTAAGAGATTAATTTTTTAGGATAGATTCAAAGGGGCCCTCTAAAATGAGTATGTGTGCTGATCCTGCATCAAGCACTGTTATGGCTACAAATTTGTGTTCTCCCCAATGCCTTGTGTTCTCTCTCTGCATCACAAGTGCCTTCTATAAACAAGGACACACTTCTGAATCTTAGGAATTCAGTGACATTTTTTAGTAGTAGTTAGTAGTTAGTAACTACAGCAATAAATTCTAAACCTATGCTTTTGTTTGGCATTGTTATTGTGATGTTTTAATAATGTTAGAAATAATCCTAGGGCTCCTCTGCGATTTGGTTATCTCATAAAACAAAAATTGTTTCTAAAATAATTTCTAAAAGCATGACAATTTCCCACTGAGCAGAAGTTGAGAGAGGTGTGTTATTTTCTTACAAATTAGGTTTTCTTGGAGGTTTTCCTCACCTTTTCTGTCTGGCTTGAGGTTCCGATCCACAGGCGGAGGCTCACACTCTGCAGCAGGTACCGACCGTCTGGGAGGGGTCTTTGGGCTGGACCTGAAACCCATGTGAGCAGGAGGAGGGACTTGCTTTCCAAATAATGGAAAATCAAACGTGCCTGGTATCATTGGTACATAGTTTGTTTCCTGGATGGGTTCAGTGAAGCTGCTGGAATGCTGTCGTGGAGGAGAGTTGGGATTCATTGGGACATAATTTTCATCTAGTTCTTCACTTGAAACACTTCCCACTGTCAACATGCTTCTGTTTTTCTAGAATTAACATATATTTCCTTTAACAAAATAAGTTATGCAATCAGCTGTGAATCATATGAGTCTTTTAACCTAATCTACTCAGATTAATGTAGTCTATTGAAAATGAAAAATCACAAACGCTGCACAGCTTGCTTTCTAACACAGGAACAAAGAGCATTCAAGCACTGTCACTGTTGCCTCTGATCAGATCAAGTCATACTTACAAAGTGGTTATGGAAGCCCTCCAATGAATTGGATCTGTCATTCGGAAACGTTCGTGGAATATCATAACAGTCTTGAGAACTAATTTCTAAAGAGACAAGAAGAGAAAGTGGCTGTTTATCACCCCTGCTCCTGTCACTTGGCACAGGCATCCAGAGTCTGTTGTTATTTACTGTGGCCCCTAGATTTATCTAAATTTGAGAGGACTGTGCTCACAAACAACCTTAGCACTCATCAGTCACAACCTGATGCTCTCACAGTGGCATTTTTCCATGGCAAGAAGAGAGAAATGTATTTTTGCTTTTAAAGAAGCAGCAGAGTCTATCATTCAATAGAGCAGGTGTAAGAACTTAGTGTAAGAGTGAGAATCTGAGCCCTCATAAAAACCTATTCCAAAACACACAAACAGCAGATGCAGTTTAATGTCTGGAGAAAGGTTTTCTGACTGATGCTCTTTGCTTGGAAAGTGCTGATTCAGCAGGAGCCCATCTGTTGCAGGAACAGGTGAATCCCTTCCCTCAGCTCCCCAGTGTGGTCTCTAGGGGCTTTCAGCTGCAGTGGACTGCTGCAGAACCAAAGATCTCTCCCTTTTTGCAGTCCCCATTAAGCAGGTGCTCAGCTCTGTGGCTGGGTCTTTGCTGGTCAGGGGTTTTTGTGAGACTCCCCAGCACTGCTCATCCATGCAGGCAGCAGGTTACCCTTACCCTGTGCCAGGAATGCCCCTCCTCATGATGCTAGCACAGAAACTGGGCAAACTCTAGGGTTTATCCTCACCTTGGCCTGAAAAAAAACCTCTGAAGTTATTTTTCAAGATTTTCACCAGAAAGGAAAGATAAACAGCTCTGGTCTTAAGTACCAAATTTAAACAGTGTTTTCAGAAAGATTACAGTAATTTCACGATTATAAGCCGCACCGAGTATAAGCCGCACTCCCGAGTGTTGGCAACTTTTTGTTCTTTTGTCCATA
>PYHW01009643.1:51254-115705 GCA_013186435.1 Turdus rufiventris
TATCACCATCTGTTCTTCTTCAGCTTCTCCTTCATGGGTTTGGGTGATGTTTTGTGATTGCATGGAAAGGCCCACACTGTGGGCCATAGGTTGTTGGGTTAAGAGCAAGGGTAGTTTGGGTAGCTTTTCTTAATTGGACAAATTGCCCTTGGAAGGCAGAGAGAGAGAGATAAATCTCCATTCTTAGCTTGCTAGCTAGAAGTGCTGTAGAACTCACTGTAACATAGATAAGAATTAATAAACATCTGAGTCAGAACAAGAAACACATCCCTCGTGCATTTAATCCCGACCCTGGCAAGAAGATAAAACACGATAATCTCCTTTCCTCTTTTTTATATATTTTAAACACAGGGAACAGGCTAGGAACGCCCCTCACATCATTGAGACAAAATTGGTCAGGATAGCTCAGGGCATACCGACCTTTCCGGAAGACGTTGAGGTCTCCCGTGGAGATGGTGTTGCTGCGCGAGGGCGGCGCTCCCGCGGCCGGGATGCAGTAACTGCTGTCCGTGTCTGAAGCGGTGCGGCCCATGCCGCAGCTTTCCACGGGAGATCGATCCGCAGCCTGGTGAGGTTTGGGTGGCCGAGGTGGAGGGATGTCTGGGATAGTCTCCAGTTTTGAAGTCTGAGACAAGGTTCCCTCCGGGAAAGTCCGTGGGATCTGGTAAGTACCTCCGGGCGTGGGGGGAATGTCGTAGCTAATGGAGATGTGCCTCATCTGCGCGTCCAACGACGTCGCCGACGGGGTACTGAAAACATGCTGCTCTCCTTCGCCCTCAGTCCCAGATGGAGACGCTGCCTTGGGCAAAACATCCTGGGAGTAACTCCTAGGCAGGTTGTAGAGGCTGGAGTCCGCCAGCGTCAGCGCGGAGCGGGAAGGCGGGGAGTCGTAGACGCCCTGCGGCGGGAAGAAGCCGTTCACAGCGTGCTTGCTCCCTGATGGAGCAGGGGGTTTGTGGCAGGGCAGGTTATCGTTGCAGTCTGTTTCTGAAGAGCTGGATTTTGCAGAGTCAGCGTGAGATCTACATGCGAGATTACGAGATTGGAACGTTGGTGAACGCGCAGGGGAAAACAAACATTGCAAATCGTAAACACGGCCTTTATCATGCAGCCAACTGAAAATTCTACCAGTGTCTTCCAACTTTTTATTTATTTATTTTTTATTAAATGAGATGCAGGAACTCCATTATTAAACAAACAGGAGTACCTAGAGATCCCAAGTAACTACATTTATACAAACCCATGCATGTGAAATACACAGCACAACTGGGGAGCTTTATCAACATCCACAATGATGTTTCATAAAGCAAGGGATTTTCAGGATACCAGTTTGAGGCCAAGTTTGTTTGGGGGCTGGAGGATTTAATCAAATGAAATATTAAATAATACTTCAAATAATTAAATGATTACTTTTATTTTTTTTTAACCCATGCTGCAAACTAGCAGCACTTTATTGGCACTATTAAAGGTAAAAATTAAGATGCCCAGCTCTTAGATTTACAGTAGCTGCTAATTCTAATAAAAAAGAATTAATGAAAAAATGTTAAAAGAAAAAATATGAAGGATTGTAACCCCCCTAAATGCGTGCCTAAAGTTATACTGACCATATAAAACTTACTTGAAATACATAAGGAAAAGAGAATTAAGAGATAAGATGATAAATAGGAGGGAAATAGTATGTTCTTTGAGAGAAAAAATCCATAGGTTGCATGTGCAACAGAGAGCTTTTGTCTTGAATGCAAATGAAGTTTTTAGATAAAGCTGCAGAGCAGTTTACTTTTGATTTCTTAGGAAATTCTTTTATGAGAACTGCACTCATTAGTACCAGTAAACTTATGTGGAAAGTAACCACATTACAATCATTTGATTTCCTTTCTAAACCTACCCATTTACTGTGCTCCAGGCAGAGAAATTCTGTTATCAGTCTGGCTCCTTACTTAAATGAAAGTCAAAACAGTGGCAAAATACTAACACTGGAGATGTTAGTGGTGTAGTTAAGGAAGTCCATACACTTTTTGATCAAGCATACCATGATATTTCCTATTTCCATTACCTCAATACCACAGCATAGCATACCATTGTGTTAATTTATACATGCAGATGTAAATATTTCAGCATGCATGTGTATCAGTGAATTCCTGCAATACAACTGTTATTAGTAAGCTCTATTAAGCAACTGGACCACAGAGTTCCAAAACTTTTGAGGAATAAAATACATAAATAAAGTATGTCCACTACCACAAGAAAGATTTCCCCCCTCATTTAACAGGCTCTGCACCTCAAAGTTATCACAACCAATACTTATTATTCACATTTCATTTGTCAATGAGTTTGTAAAAAACTTTCTTAAGGGACAGCTGGATTTATCTCCCAGGGTTCTGGCAACATGAGGAAAAAAGGAATCCAGTTAAGCTATCCATTTAGGTTCTCTTTCTAGTCATCAGAGGAACGGAGACTGTGTGAAACACAATCTGTTCTTCTCAGATACCCATCTAAACCTAATGAATCACCCCCAAAGTGCCTCTGCCAGGTATCAGAGGAACCAACATGATCAGCTTGGTCTGGACATCGGCACTCAAGAGAAATGCTATTCACCTCACCAACTGGTTTTTGCTCTGTTTAACTGACAAAGGTGCAATCTTCCATCAGGACAAGAGACTTAAGACAGCTCTCGCTTCAATTTTACCACCTTTCTCTATCAGCTTACTCTTATTGTTTCAGATTTTTTTCCATTAGAAGAAGTGCACTGGCTACTATCTTAAACATAGATTTCACTTCTGTTGCTGGTCAGAACTGGTTTCTAGGTAGCTCTGAACTTTAATCTGCATTTAGTTTAATCGACCTTGCCACAAAGAAGAGAATTTTCTCATTATTTGCTCTTAGCACAATCAAGGAACTAAAACTTCCTCATGATGCTGACCATTAATATATATTTTTTTCTTGCATGCTAACAGTTATCTCAAAGCTCTTTGCCTCAGAGCTTCAAAAATTCATGCATGAACCACTGGAAGTTTAAAACACTTGCAAAAAATAGAGCACATGGGACTCAAGGAAGCACATGAGGTTACAGAATACATACTAAATTGTGAACACTCTGAGCTCAGCCCCTGCTGCAGCCCTTCCTCTGTATTCAAAGGATTAATTCAGGAGTTCTTCACTTCCTAGATATACTCTCCTAGTTCTGTGATACCCATTTAGTCCAAAAGCCCAGAAAAAGTCAAGCGTTCTTCACATGAGCAAATATGGCAAGGATTGGGATCTCTAACTTTTGTACCATAAAAATAAAGTGGGCAGTCTAGAGAAGCTGGACAATGACAATCAATTGCAGAACCAAAATTATTAGTTCCAGTTCACTAGGATACACTTTAAAAGAAAAAAAAAATCTAAAACTACAGGAATAAAGCAAACACTGCATTTATCTTACAAAAACATGCAGGAATTTATAACCACAGTTTAAAATGGAACAGCAGCACATTTACAATGCCAGAGCCTAAGGATTACCCATGAAATGCAAGCAATAAACACTATCCTTTTTAAATGCAGGAGTTTTTCTGGGTCTAAGTGAATGATGGTTCTTTCTTGACCACAAGCACTTGTGCAAACAGAAGGCTTTCAAAAACCATGGCACGTGAGGCAGCCAGCTCTGTCATTTGCTTAGCTGATGGCAACAGCTTACATTTCTTACTACAAGAGGGCATTTCTGATTTAATTCACAATTTTGAAAGTAGTCTTCTGGAATCAACATCTTAGTTTACTGAAATAGTTTTAAAAATATGAATGGGTTGTAAGCAATCTCATTTTGCACAACTGAAAGTTTGAAGACACTCTGAAACAAAGAAAGCAGTTTATGCCAAAATGAAGGCAGGGAACTCATCCTCAGAATTTTAACTATTTTTAAAAGTCAGCAATAACCATTGATCATGCTAAGAACACCATACACAGTTCTGAAGATGTACAGTGCTTAGCTGACAGGAACAGACTGTACTCCTGGTTTGGGTTTTTTCTTAAAATTACTTCTGTACTTCAGGAATTTTAATTTTTCCCTTTTGTACAGCTCAATAAAAAATCAATTGGCTTAAATATTCCATTAATGATTGGTTATTACAATAATAAGCATTAAAGGGTTTTTACACCTCAGTTTAAAACAATGGCAAAGCTGGATGCAACACAATGATAACTCCTCCCTTTAGAAGCAGAGGATGACTATGACATGAATTCAGTGTTGTGAATCAATCACACATGTGCAAATTATGGTAAGTGGCCAAATTACCCCTTACTCAGTGCTTCGACTGGCCATCTCTTTTCACATTAAAGGAAAGAAAACTGTCCAGCCTGTTGACCTGCAAGGACTGGGCATTAAGATTAAGAGAGGAGGTGGGGCAGTGAGGCAAGGGGAGCCCAGGAAAAAGCCAGCTTCCCCATACTAACAACCACTTGTAGACAGAGAGACAGGAAAAAGGTTTATCAAGTGTTTTAGTCTGAGGGGTAATCATCTCATTTTTGCAAATAAAGTGTTCAGGCTGGCTTGACCACTCATCCTTTTCAGCTGATTCTTTTCCCACCCGCAGGAATCAATACGGCTGATTAAACAGAATATTATGAACAAAATGGCAGCAAAATCGCTCTTGTGTGCCAGCAATCTGGGACAGCAACAGCAAGCATAGAAAAAAACAGGGTAGACATAAAAAAAAATAACAACCAGACCTCTTTTCAGAAAATGGAAGCCCAAGTTACGTAGTTTTTCTGTTAAAACTCACAGAACACCATGCAAGATGAGTCTCAAACAAGCAATATTTTCAGGCAAGTTAATGGCTCTGTGATTAATTTCTCACACGTGTTCCAAGAATGGCTACTTTTCACTCACTGCAGTGGAATCTTTTTACTTTCAAAGTCTTCTAATAGCAGGTATTCCTGCCCTTCTTCTGAGAGAAAAGGTGACCCTTGGCTGGTTCA
The DNA here is from genome assembly GCA_013186435.1 of Turdus rufiventris. Classification (NCBI taxonomy): domain Eukaryota; kingdom Metazoa; phylum Chordata; class Aves; order Passeriformes; family Turdidae; genus Turdus; species Turdus rufiventris. The sequence goes on from PYHW01009643.1 coordinate 56,208, forward strand.
TACACACAGGAAAGATGAGGAAGACAGCATTTAGTATTTCAATACACCTCTGGAATGAGCCAGAACAATAAGGGATTGGAAGCAATGTTTGGCTGCATTTTCTTATCTAGGATCCAAACACAAACCTTAAAATCTCCCTAAATGCTACAGTGAAACAATGCTCTTTCTTAAGTCAGCGGTGATCAGAGCATGAAACTATTTTAGACAAAACACTGAATGATAGCTGCAGCTGCAATTGCTGCATGCAAGACATTCTCACAACAGTATGTGGTGCGCTCTGTGACACTGTAATGGAGCATTTAATAATTATCTGCTAGGTCTGAATTAATTCTCAAAAATCCCAAAGAGGCGACTCAGATACATCTATGCTTCACAGTTACCCCTCTCACCCAGAAAAGAACCTCAAAGCCATGAAATAAAATTCAGTGGTTCCCAGATCACCTGTAAAGTAACATGCAGAATCAGAATAGAAAATGTTCCCTCTGCATATTGGTAATTTTTAAGTCTAAAGGGAGAGCATTTAAGTAACAGTGCCTGTTTAATTACAGCTGTTAAGCCTTGCACTTTACATTAAGTCTGTATGAAATACACAGATAAAGTGTTCCAAGCCTGGAAAATAGGAAAATGATGCAGCCATTTAATTTTTTTCTTTGCCTGTAAGGATGTGGATTGGGGTAGAGTGCACTCCTACTAATCATTTTAATAACGTGCTACACAGATACACAAAGCTCTCATTCCATAGGAAAATATCTATATGCTTGATACTCTGTCCCAAATCCAGCAGCTTACCTACTTTACCAGACATAAAACACTGGCAGTCCTTTTAGGTGGAACTGAAAGTCCACACAACAGTTATTCAGAATTTTCACTATCACAGCTTTTTTAATGAAAGGACACAGCTATTTAGATACAAAAAACAAAGCCCACCTAATATTCAAGAGATCATAATGTCAATGTCTTTAGATATTCCTATAAAGGCATCATTTATTTAAACAATCTCTACACTCCCAAATATTTTGTTCTGTTATTTCAGTTCACTAGGCATTTTATGTCTACTGAATTTTTTGCTTTCCTCAGTACCTCTGCCCTGTGTCACCAGTGACTTCCTCAGAAATTCTGCAGGCTAATCATGGCCTCCACACTTTGCCACATTTTGTGGCCCCTTCTATGGTCTCCTCAGCCTCTACTTATCCCACACATCACAGAACTGTGGAAGTCAGGTCAGAAAGTCAATTACACATCCCAACCTTCATAATTCCTAAAAACACCTTCATGTTGTGGTGTAAAACTCTGCTCTGAGCCTGTCCCTTGCAGAAGCAAATGGGCACTCAGGAATATTTCTGACGGGCCAAGGCACTGAAATCCAAGTTAATTCCTCTGCCAAGCCGTTCTGGAAGTGATATCAAACTTAAAAGCTTTTGGCAGCAACACTGACATTCCTCTGCAGCACTATCAGTTTCTAAACATCACTAAACACTGAAACCTTCAGCACCGGGTTTCCCCTTCCCCTGCAGGAGGTTCTGGGGCATTCCATGCTGCCTGTAACCTGCACATTCCATGCTCTGGGGGAACTGCAGGCTCATCCCCTTGTTTATAAGGAAGGCTGTAAAGGGTGGATGCTTTTCTACCACATAATCATCAGTAAATGGAGCAGGAAACTCCTCAGGCACAGCAGAGCAAGATAAAAATGCCAAGGGAGTGCAGAGCACATGCCACAGGTAGAACTGGCAGAGCATCAAGGTGTTGATGCAGAAGGCACTACCACTGAAAGGTATGGCCCTAAGGAAGCATCTGCAATAGTCATGAAAACACTCCCAAAGGAAGCTTTCCTCAGCCTTCCACGTACTTGTCTGTAATCACAAAAATCATATGTTTTGTTAATTTTTCTGGAAATATCCCAGCAGATTTTATTCAAAATTTACTGCAGAAAAGAAGCTTGCCAGACGGATTTATAAGGTTCTCCTACAAAATGTAGGACTTCTGAACATTATCTGCTCAGTTTTTCCAATATCTATAAACAAATCCTTCAAAATCAGGTGAGGCTCCCCAGGAGTTTGTCCAGCCAAGTTCCTTCGTGGTCCTTTTAAATAGTTTTTTTTAAAGAGGACAGAAACTCCAGTATGTCCCTGGGCAGCCTGCTCTAGGAATGGCCACCATGATCCATTCTGGCAAACCACAGTGACATTTCCCAGACAGCCACTATGAATATCATATCCTCCTATGCAGGACGTGCTGTGCATTTATTTAAGTTAGAAGTAGCAGTTGGAGAAATAAATAGAGATTTAATTTGGTAGAAGTTCTAAATTTTTCTTTTATATTTCCTATTGCACACTCTCTAGGGTACTGACTGTAGGTACTCTTTATTCAGTAAAAAATAAAGCTTATTTGAGTTTCCTTTTAAATATCTGTTATTTGGAAGAAGCCAAAATTCAGAATACGGAAACTGAGTGCTTCCAGCCTATGTATCCTTAGTTAGTATAAAATAATTGGGTTTTTTTCTTGTTTGAGAGTCTGAACCATGCTAGTAATAGTACACAAATGCCCCTTGAAGATCACTGTAGTCAGTGATGTGATAACCTGGCAGTGATAATAAAATCAGCTTGCTTTCTAAACCCCTTCCATGAAAGCTTTAACTGGCCAAACTGGGGCACCAAATGCCAGGAGGGAGAAAGGCCAAACTCCTCCAGCTTTTTCTAGTTCTAAACTGGACTAAGCAGACCAGATTGTGGCTACAGAAAGGGTACTTTGTGCCATGTCCCACTCCAAGCTCCAGTGAAATGTTTGGATTGCTGTGTTGCTGTGATACTTCACATTGGTAACTGCTTTCCACACTTCTGGAGAATGCAGTATGGGTCTAGCACTGATAAAACAACTTACTATTGCAGCAAAAGGTTGAATGCATGGAAAGAAAAGTAGGAAAAGTTACAGGCAGCTTCCCTGTGTAGATCTGTGCATCCAAATGCTCAATGTCTCGGCTGTAAACAAATGGGTTCAGCACAAACATTCTCAGCCTGCAATACAAATGTGTCATCAGGAAACAAAAGCCACTCACCTCATGGGTTCAGGTTTTTTACTTTGACAGTTTATTAGCAGTAAGTAGTCTTGAGGATCTTCTTGACCAGAGGAAGACTCCAGAGGGGGGACGTTAATGAGGCGGTAAGGAGAAGGAAGGGAAGATTCTGCTTGCATGGAAGGTGGTGAAGTGCTGATGGGCAAGGGTAACTCAGCAGATGGTTGTAGAGAGCTAACTGGGGGCTTCACAGCATCTGAAACACAGAAGTAAGGAGTTCTTTATACAGCAAAGAAACAGGTTTCAACACTAAGAAAAGAAAATCATTAACAGAGGATGCAAAAAATCTTGGGTTTTAGTTCAAATCTGGAAATTGGACATGAGAATCCCTGAATGTTAACGTTTGTACTTATATAGCAATATTTGTGTTTTCAAACTGCAATCAATTTCTTAAGTAAGCCTTGGAAACAGAGAGGTTCTGCCTTATTTAATGACTTATTTAACCTGCTTGCTGGCCACAGAAAGGACAAAGATGCTGACAGCTGCTGTAATACGGCTAAAGACACAAATCTGTTGTTTTAATCAAGAGCAGACAAAGGCTCATAAGTTTTCACTTGAACGTGGCAATCTGAGTCAGCACTACAAGTATTCATTCCTTTTTGACCAAGGTCACCTCACTGAGATTAGTCACCAAGTAGGACCTGGACGCTCTCAATATCTGAAAGTCAAGAGGAAAACTGCTGCTTCTGGATTGGAAGGACCCTTACAACTACAAAAATAATGGAAAGGTACAACAGGTAACATGTTCCACTAAACCTCCTGATTACATACCCTAACTTTTTATTGTTGTGCAATAAATGAAGTAGTTGTGGTTGGGTTTGGTTTTGGTTTCTTTTTGTTGTTTTGTTTTGGCTTAGTTTGGATTTCTTTTTGGGTGGGGAGAGAGAAGGTGTCGCACAATGTTTGTTTTTTTTAAAAATAACCTTATCTTTGTAATTTTTATCCACTTCCTATCCATGTATATTCTACAGTAACATTTTTCTTTCCAAATACATGTATCCAGACTATTAAATTATCTGTGAGACTAGAAAATATCGACACCATCAAACATTAATTTGGCTTTTTCATTCTTTTAATGACACATTGACTAAGAACAACATAATTAAGCAAACTGCTTCCCAATTATCAAGGCTCCCTTGCTACTCATTGTACATTCCAATTTGCACACCCCAAGAATGGACACTGACTATTAGCATTGTTTAAATGAACATATTATTATCCAGTGCTCCTGCTCCTGTCAGGCTTACAGGCCAGTTCTGCACTACAAAGTGGCTTCATTCAGCTCCTGCTTCCCAGCACTACCCTGGGAAAAACCAGATGAGCAGCCCAGAACACAGCCCTCCTGCTTCCAGCTCTGTGTACACCAGGTACAAGTGATTTAGACATGGAAATAGAAATAGCAGCACTTGCTTTGAACTCCCATGGCACCTAAACAGGCTCAGAAATTAAATCCCACCACACCCATGTGGGTGGAAGAAGTCTAGGTGTATGAAAATTCCTCAACTCAACCTACCTGAAAAGGTAGGATAGCCTAAAAAAAGTTATTATGAAGGGTTGTGGCTGACCTATTCATCAAATTAGTTAATAGCAGAAAGGAAAAACCAGACTGTATAGAGGGATCACACACATAGAAATAAATTGATGCACCCAGGTCAGATAAATAATAGTATAGAGATGTTTATAATTCATAAAATCCTTATACATTTCATTTCTTTAAACACATATTCCTGAAAATTCCTAACCACCTCCTATGGTTTAGAAAAATGGGGAAAAAAGATAAAATTCATTACATTATTTGTTACTTAAAATAGCCAATGTTTACTTAAATACCCTTGTCTTCATAAGTCCTATGCACTTCCTATTTATTTCTAGAGTCACTTCTTTTTTCCTTTCAAATACAACAAATACAACAGTACTTGGAAGCAAAAGCTACTAAAAAGTAGTCTATTTTCTACATACTGAAATATAAAACATGAACAATTTTCTATCATTTAGGAAATTTGAGAGCTTGAAGGAGCCTCTTTGAGGCACCCACTAATGTTTCTTGATTTCCCCTAATGCAGGGGTTCGACAGCAGGAACAGAGAAGTGCCTGAATGGACCTACCAGGAATGTACTTCTTGTTCCTGGAAAAGTGGTGGTGGGAGAAAGGACAAGCAGCTCCCTGCCCTGCCCCCTGCAGAACTGAGGAATACAAGTAAATTTATGCACCAGTAAGAGCAGGGAAGAAAAGTTTCTTGCCAAATACATCAATCCCTGACCACACTTTGAGATGAGATCCTGTGCCACAATCCCCACCCCATTCCTGGGCCCTGGCTGTGCACAACCTTCATGACATTGGAGATACTTGGTGCCAAGTTCACATGAGGGGAAAAAAAAGAAATCAAACAGGATATCCTTGGGGCTTCCAGGGCAGATGGGTGTGTCAGCCAGTCCTCATGCAGCCAGGAGAGCCCAACAGGTACAAGGTAAGGTGCCTACGTGACCTGATGCAATTAAATAGACCATGTACTAGCATTCCCATGTGCTACCGTTCCCAGGAAAGGTAGCAAGAATCAAGGGTAGCTTTCCATAAATTTTGAAAGAGGACCAATGTATCCACAAAGTCTGATGCACTGCTCCACCTTCTAGGGCACCCCAAGACAGAGGCTGCTTCCACAGCCTGTGCTGACCAGCCTCTGACACAGTTCTCTGAATTTCTCCTATTTCTTTGAGTGCCTTTGTATTTGTGACCTTTACTACCATCCTGTGGCAGTGAGGTCCACACCTTATTACACATGACATGAAAACCTGCATCCTTTTAAACCTGCTGCCTGATGGCTTCACTTGATTTATTTCAGCTCCCATCTTCAAAGGAACTGTGAACAATTGTCTCCTACTCATAATTCCCATTCCCAACTTTGCGCAACTTTGTCGTAGTTTTTACTGAGTTGGTGCTGCTTAATTTGTCCTGGTGCAGAAGCCATTTCATTGCACATCTGGTTACCCTTTATCCTCACCTTTCCTAGCTCTGTTAGTTTCCCTTCTCAGGAAAGAAAAATTAACTAATGCACACAAAGCACAAAAAAAAGTCTGAGACACTGATTTACAAAGACATAACAATGATTCATTCTCTTCCTTTCCTAACCTTTCCCTCTCAATTGTTACTGAATATTCAAGGTGATGCTGTCCAGCTGTCTGGAAGCTTTATGATCTGTTCCCTGAGCAAGGATTTGGAGCCCATTAATGTTAATGGATCGTTAGGGACACTTTCCTTCTGATGAGTTGCCTCATTTATTTTGACACAGATAATACTTGATAAAATCCCTGCTCCTCCTACAGATCTGTGTGGGGTTTGTTTGAGGTTGGTGTTTGTGTGGTTTGGTTGATGGTTTGTTTTGATTTTTTTTTTTTTTTTTTGCGGCATGTGGAGCATTAACTATTAAAATACCAAATTTCTGATCTGAAATTCTGAAATCCATCCTCATACAGGCATTCTGTATGTGTTTAATAGTGTGGGCTAATGCCAGATTTAAAGATCTACTGAACGTGGTCTAAAGCACTTCAGATTTGCTCTATGCATTAATGCCATTTCAAATTTGACTACTAGGGTAGCAGTAATATTAAAACTTTAATCACTGAGCAAATGAGGGCTGTTTGCCTATCTGCACCCTCTCAAATATTCTCTTCAGCCACGTACTCCTTAAGTTGATATGAAGGAAAGTTTCTCTCCCAGCAGCCCATTATGATTTCAAAGAGTGCAATCATCAGCTTGCTCCACTTTGGACTAGCAGATTTTTAGGGAAGGGGTCATCTGCACACCAAAGAGCGTTGTAAGTCATTTGGTTTGTTCCCAGAGCTCAGACACTCGGACTGCTTTGAAATAACTGGGAGCTGGAAAAACAGCCAGAATATTTAACATGCAAATGAGTCTAACAAGAATCCTATTTTGTTTTTATAATTCCTGCATTCAGTACAGCTAGAACAATCAGCTTTCTCAAAACAGGGCGAGAGTTTTATCTTTTCTCAGTTGGGCTTGTTATGAGCAGTTATAGCTTCATTTTCACTGGAATTTATACTTTTTTCCTCATAACCATTTTTGCATCCTATAAAAATAATAAGGTAAAAAGAGCATTTTCTGAACAAGAATAACAAAAGGTTCCACTTTCTTCCCTCTTAACTATATCAAGCTTCTTTATTCTACAGGTTCCTATATATCTGTGTTTTGTGTACAATCTAGAAAATCTGAGTGTGGGAGTTTCCATTTAGAACTGGGTTTATGTTTTGGTTTTTGTTTTGTTTTTTTTAAATGAAAGTAGAAATTAAATTGTTTTCTACACTACAATCTACAGTCTCTTAATATTCTAATTATGCAAAAACTTGAAGTGTTCTCATAGTGAACAAAACAGAGCCTCATTACAGCACGCATTACTTTAAATATCAAAATTGCAATCAAAGTAAAAGAATGCATTCTTTGCACATTGTAGGTAGAAAAATGAAAACAGAAATGGGATTTTTCCATTGCAAAAGTGAATCAGCAACAGATGTGCAATGGTGTGATTCTTCTATTCTTCTGAGATGTTTCATTCCATCCACTTACTATAACGCAGGTGCTATTAAAATAACCAGTGACCAATAAAATATCAGAGCAATAACTTTGTGCAAAAATTCACAGATAAAATAGTAAGAGCCATAATTTAAAAATAACAAATAAACAAAACCTTCATAGCTTTAGCTGAACTGTGTTTGTTTGAGAGATCCTGGAATCGAAGGGCCACATGAGCACACAGAGAGCACAAGCATGTGTATGCTGGCGGGCACTTGCTCTGTTCACACATTAATTTGATGGATTAGAGCCAGATCCAGCCCAGAAGGGGCACAGACACATGAGCATGGATTTGGGTTTTGGCATTAAGTGATCAGCTTGGCATCAATATGAAATCTATGCAGGAAAGCTCCATACTGAACCTAGATGCTACACCCAGAGAAAGTCCTTTAAAATGCTCTAATAAAAACTTCCTATGCATTTCATAGCTTTATTTTCTTCATTTAATACAATCTCACAGTATCTCTCTCTTTCTGAACATAAACATGACTCCCTGTTTAAGGAATTAAGTATTCAGCTTTGCACATTATGTCCAGGACAACTCTGCCTGCTGCATCTGAACCAGAAACATGACTGAATGTTCCAGGTTCTATCACATGCTGAAGTTTCCAGCATGTAAAATTTTGTCCTCACGATCTGCAGTTCATGTGTAATTTTAAGCTGCACTTTTGGCTACCCATTTCAAATTTGGAAATACCAAAAGCATTTGCACTTGGAATTGACTCCCCCTCTCCACCTGCAATTTTCTTTTTCTGAAGACTATTTAAAAGGAGAAATAAGAGGAACATCTGCAGCCTGTTCTCTCCATCCTCAGATGGCACACAGGCTGGGTGATGCAGGAAAAATAATCAAGGAGTCTGTTACACACTAACTTCTGTAGCTGCTCATGAAGAGAAACAGCACAGCCCACCACACTAAAAAACTTGGGAATTCTTTTCCCTCACCAAAAAGGCCCAGAGCTTTCCTTGGCAGGGCATGCTGCTCTGACCACATGCTGACTTTTCCCAGCTGGAGCTCCAGCTCGGTGCCTGGACCAGTATCCAGCTGGTATCCCTGTGTTCCAGACAGGCTCCCATCATTCCATGCTCTGCTCCCAGCACCTCACAACTCATGGGACAGCAACCTGCAAAACACTTTTCCAACCCTTCTCCCAGCAACTCAGCAGTAATGTAATACCACAAGAGGTGTCCAGCAGAAACAAGAGAAAATTAAATTAATTACTAGGCATAATAGATTCAGTTCATTTTTGCTCAAGGAAGAGCAGAATCATCTTCCATGTGAACTTCTGCAATAAGCAGCTGTCAGTTTAAGATAATGACCTTACACACTCAAGATTAAGATTCTGATCTTAAATCAGATAGTAAACCCTGATAATAAATTATTTTTAAATATATATGCTTTTTCCTCACATCTTGTAAGGGAAGACCTACTGCTGCAGGTTTTGTGCTTTATTCATCATCATCTCACTTAACCACCTGTTCCTTTACTACATCATCTGAAGCAGAAGACATCTCAGTCCTGTCTGCTGTCTTTTCTTTCTCCTTTGGATAACAGGCTGATCACCTCAGCTTGAGTTACCAGCTCCATCAAACCCCTGATTACTCCCATGCAATTTTGCTAGAAAGCTCTAACATCATTCTTCACAGTCTATCATCACCCTCCTCTCAGTAATTCCATCCTTAAAAAAAATCATATTTGTATGTCTCAGTGGCCATTATCTCCCAAACTTCACTTACTCAAAGGAAGCAACCAAAAAAGCCCTCACAAAAGAGATGCCTTTGTCCCACTATTCCTTCTAAACCTGCTGCCTCACTTCTGTGACAGCAGACCCACACCCATTCTCTGGAGGGTTTATCTCCTAATGCTTAACTCATTTTTAACTTATATTTCACTGCACTCCATGTCATTAGTCACCCATCCTTCTAGCACCTCACCTTGGAGCCAAAAATTCTTTCCAGCTAATCATATCTGAAAGATACGGAATCGCCTCAACTCTTCATTAAGTAACTCATCTCCATAGTGCAAACCTGTTGCAATTTTTTTTAAGCTTATTACTCTGTCCTTGCACTTCTCTTTATGCTCTTCCAGAGGCTCCATTCCTTCATCTAGAAGCTCAGCTATTTTTGCTCACTTTTGAGCCCTTTAATGACCAAGGTCTCAGATATCCAACATAGGCTATTGGGATTTGCCAGGCCCTGCCATCAACTTGTTAAAGCTGTCAAAGAATAATTTTTTATTTCTTACAGGCAGATCCTTCATGCAGGAAGGGCACCCTAAACACCTCTAATACCCACTATTTATTTATCAAAGACAAGGAGTCAGGATGGGAAGGTGAAGTTATGTTCATCCTGTCTCTGATATTGCACCCAAGCTGTAATCAACCTGCAGTACATGGATTATCAGAACATAATTTTTAAAGAGCATAGTTACCCCAAAATAATTTTATTGCTCCAAAGGCAAAAAAGGTATGAGGGCATACACCAGACGCAGCAGCCTGAACAGGAACTTTGAAAGCATCATGTGGGAAGCAAGCTGCAGCTCCTTCAGTGTATGGTCCTTAAGATGACAAAAACTTTTATCACCAAATTTTATTATTTGTGTAAATGTAATTGTAGATTTCAACATCTTGTTCTTCCCCTTTTCCCCTCTTCTTCTCTACCTTGCTATTTCTTTTGGTTTATTTTGCTACTGCAATCTTTATTCAAATGAATACATGCAAGTAACATGTTTGCATGTAGTAAGATCATTTCCTCCTTTCCCTGCTCTGCCAAGCACGCAATTCACTAAATTACAGGAACATGGAGCTGGATCACATATGAAACATTCATCACAGATGTCTACTAAATTCCAGGGAAGGACTTTCACAGCCTGTGCTTAGATATCCTACGAAGGGTTTTCTTTATCATTTCATCACTCACTGAGAGAAAAGCAAGTTCTCTCTCCAGGTAACAATGGATTATGTCCTGCTTATCCAGCTTTTTTTTTTTGAAAGTCAGTTCTTCCCTCAATATTTTCTTCTTCAACCCTTCTTCTCATCAATCACTTAAAAACACATTTCCTTTATATCTACCGTTTTTTAAACATTTATCCTCATCCTTCTGAAAGTTCAGGCCATAGTATTTCAGAGGACATCTCCACAGCAGCAGGCACAAAACAGCATTACCCACCAGGTCTTTTCAGATTGCCTCTCACTAGAGTTCAAATGAAACACTGGTCACACATTTTTGCCTTAGAGTTCCATTTTAACCTCTAGATGGTCTATTACATCATGATCTTACAGAGAAAATATGAATGCTATGAAACTCCATGGCAAACCCAAACCCAATGCTCGTGTGTAGCACCCTCCAACTTTGCACATGTGTTTTAAACACAAAGATGCTGCAGGAAGAAAATTTTTCACAGCTTCCATTTGAAAACAGGAAGCATTAGCTGAAGAAAACATAAAAATTTATTTTTAAAAGTAAAAAACCTATTGACGTTATTTAAAATAAAAATTCCTTCCTGTTTCTGTCTTAAGTTTAAAATACCTAAATCACAGTGAAAACTTTCTTGAAAGAAAAAAGCCAAATATTGCATGTATTGTAATTCTAATGCAATCATTACAGATTACACTACACTATGATTCAAACAGAAATATGAACACTCAATGCTGGTAAATATGATTGAAGAACATAAATTTATCTGCTCTGTCCAAGTACAAATGTAACGTTGCAGATCTCCACAATTAAGAGATTTCACATGCATAGATCAATTTGTAGTTAGAATTTCAAAACAAAGCATTAGGTGAAAATGAGTACGCAAAATAATTTCTAATGAAATAAAACGAAACCCAAATTTTACATCACAGGATTCACTGAGTGCTTGCTAAGTATGAAAGGAGCAGCTCAGAGCTACTCTGAGCTTTATTTTTCTGGTCTCTCTACTGCTATGAACAGTACTCTTTCTCTGTTTGGTCCCAACACCAAAACAAGAACTCCACATTTGTTTTCTAACAGCACTAGCCACTGCCATCTTGCAAATTTTTTCTTTATAAATCCAAGGAGGCAATGTTCCTGGATTTCTAAATGAACCCCAGCAGGAGCAATGGGGCAGTGGTGTCCCTAGTTCTTTATTGAGTAATAGATGCCATTGACAGGACTCTCACAAGCCCTAATCAGTCTGGCAAAAGACATTTTGTCCAGCTTCAAAGAAAACTATCTTCTGCTTCCACGGGCTAATAGAATGATTGGTTATGCCCCATACTCCTTTTGTTTAGCTGCAGACTGAAATAATAGTGTGTTTTTACTGTCTGAACTTCACCTCTTCTTTGAATTCCCAAAATAAACTGCAGGTGAACATGGATTTTATAAAGTACATTTACAACCTGCTCCTATATTGGCAGGAAGATTAATCTTGGAAAAATAAGAACTTGGCAATAAAACCTCAGCAACTGATTTTCCCATTTTCCTTGTTTTGTAATTCTTCCTCAATGCACAGCAAAGCATCACTAAACCATAAAACAGACAGTACTGTCAACTCTCAGTTGTGTGAAGAAAAGGTGTTGGGATAATTCTGTAAAATTCCAAAGATGAAACATGCAATGAGAGGAGTACAATGGGGAGAAGTTATAGATACAACTGACTGAAGCAAAAACTCAGTTTGTGAGGGCACAGTTACATCTCTCCACATCCATAGCAGGCTTCATCTTCAGTTCAAGGACAGAAAACACAAGGCTAACACCACAGAAGCTCTCAGAGGAAAGGGCTGATGGTTTTGGGGGGATCCCACCTCTCTGTTCCATGCCATGGACAAGTGCTCCTTTGTGCTCTGCCCAAGTGCTGCAGGTGAACATGCATCCTCCTTAGATCCCAGATTCCCAGTTTGTCCCCAGATCCAAGGACTTCTGCCCACACTGGTGCATTGCCCCCTGCCCACCCCTCTCTGGAATGCAGGGAGATCCGACAGGTTGAGCACTGGATCCCATGGCAGTCGCTCTCTGAGATGTGCTGCAGGTCCTGGGTGTGCTCAGGATGCCTCAAAAACATACTGGGACTGTCAAAAGAAGCAAATTCCCTGAATTTGTTTTTAGAGTGGCAATTCATAGGTGAGGTTTTCATGACAAAGGTGTGGTTCACAGCTGCAATAAGGAGAAAGAAAAGGGCCCCTTCCTCAGAACACAGCAGTATTTTCCAGTCACTTTTCAAGATTTGGTTGGAGCAAAGTGATGCAAGCCCCTACAGAAAACAGGGATTTAATTCTAGCCCCTTCAGTCAGGCATGCCTTATGTATAACCCTCTTACCACTCTTATTTAATCTTTTCTTGGAACTGTGCACAGAGCTACAGCAAGTCACATAACCCACTAATCTCCAAAAGGAATGCAGGAATAATAAGTAAATAAATAAGAATGGATTCAGGACAAGCAATGGCCACAAGGTATTTGCAAGGAATTAAACTCACCATCACGTTTCCTACAAGCTGCTTTCATACAATATCTATTTTGGTAGGAGTTGGATAATGCAGAACTAGAGGTTATTTTTTTTTTTTGTTTCAGCTGATGGGGGGTGGATTTCTTTTCCCCCAAGTTTCAAAGCAGACGGAGAAATGGTAATATTAGAAACCTGACATTTTGCACTCATTCCTGCTTGCATAACCATATGTTTTTATACCAAATGGGACTCCTTTGATGATTATGAAGATCTACTGCTGTGCATGATTTAACTCAGAGATTTTTCCTGTACTCCCAAAACCTAACATCACGCAGAACAGAGGAGTGTCATCCAAGTTCTACGGCACACTTAATTTATAATAAATTCTGAATATCTCCCTCTGTTCTACTTACTTTTCTTTCAGGGTAACAACGAAACTCCAATGCCAATACACACAAGTTTTAAAACATATGCCAGCTAAAGATAGCCATCTGATCTTTGAAACATTCTTCACACGTAGGAACTGCACTTTCTCAGAAAAAGCAACAGAACTTACCCTCATCTGTAGGGTTGAACCCACAGATATCACAGATACATCGAACCCACTTATTCATCTCCTCCTCACTGTCTGCTACCAAATAGAAAACTCGGTCTATAGTGTTGATGTCAAAAATATAGCTGTTTTCAAACTCCTTCTTGTTGAATGTTAATCCAGCATCCACTTGTTGACACAAATTTAAGTCAATAATACGGATAGGCTTCTTGGCATGGTCATTTTTGTAGTATTCCAATACATCTGGGTCCCCCGTTAAGCGGCCGCTCCGAAGCACAAACCATCTTCTCTTCCATGCCTGGAAATTGGGGAGAGAGAAAAGGGAGGAAAATGAGAAGGAAGAAATCACACTTGAAGACCTTTCATGTGTGGTTTCAGCCTGGGTTGAACCAAGTAGTTTAATTATTGTACTAAGAGATATAACCACATTTAACGCCATTTAGGTGTTGTTACAGCAGTGGACTTGAGGATTAGTGAATTTGTATTTCAAATTTTATATCTTTGCTTTGTTTGTAACAAGTGGATATGTAAATTAAATCACTGTTTACAAAATGACAAAGTATGAATACATTAAAGGAAAAAATGGGGTGGGGAGCAGGAGAGGGGGAAAAAAGCACACGAAAAGAGCTGCTGAAGGAAACTCTCATAGGCATAGGAAAGACAAAATAAAATACATCTTTAAGTGCTCCATGGTGTTTTGTTTCCAATATCTGTTGTTTCAGGCTGATGCATTTAACTGAATGTTTCACTGATACTCAACAGTAGTGGTCTGCATCTAAAGAACAGACAATGTTCACATTGTACATGCACATCGATGCCAGGGGAACTCTGTACTCAGAACCTCATCATATTTCTACAGTAGTACCTCTTACAGAAAAAGAGCAATATTATTATTTTTTGAAACTGTTAGAGAGATGGGGATGGAGAGAATGACCAAATAGTTATAGTTTTACCACATAAACCCAGTCTTTGGGGAAGGCACCGAAGAAATTAATTCGGTAGACTGACAGTGTGCCTATTATACCAGCCCTCCTGAAGCTGCAGAAAGAAGCTGGTCTAAGAGAAAAGCAAAAGCAAAATTCCTCATTCTCTAACTAATCCTCAGCTGCCTTTCATCCTGTGGGCCTCCATCACCTGCCATAACTCTCATCAAAGACCTTAACTCAAACCACACAACCAAGCTCAGCATACAGCTGTCCTGCTGCTTCCAGCAGCATCTTCATTGCCCCACTTGGCTGCACTTTTGTTCCTCAGCTCTACCAGCAGTGCCACGCTAGCAGCTTCTTTTTGCACCCCAGTGCCAGGATAATGGGCACAGCAGAAGAAACCAGATATACTGCCATGTCTCACTAGGAGAAATCTGAAAGCAGAGCCCAGACACACTGGGCTCCACCCCGTGCCATGCAATTGTTTTTATACTTTTCAGCAAAGTTGGAGACCAAGGTAAATCAGTGCAGTCGCCAAGCCACTGTGCATTATACCACAGACCCACACCACGCCCCAAGGCACCCCACTTCAAACTTCTTTAGGATATCCAAACAGGGTTGTCAGCAAGTCCTTTGGAAGATTAAAAACAAACCAAAAAACAAAACAGCAGAAGAAATGCATAAATAAGACAGGTCAGTGCATTTTCCTTTCGGCCAGCCTTGGCCGTGTGCTAACCAAGGAACAAAATCAGCAAGGATGGTCCCAGAAGGGGTCAAAATGTGTGACGTCCTTTAAACACTGGGACAGTAGCTTTGAAAACAAGAGTTTCTTACTTTGGATTAGGGAAAGATTCAGAGCTATTTCTGTGAGGTAAAAGGGTGCATTAATTTCATTTTTTTGTAGGTGCTACCTTCAAACAAACTGGTGGAAGGAGGGCATAAGGGGCAAGGAGCAAGAGCTGCACTGCCATTTCCCCACTCTGAATGAGTGCCATCAGTTTTGCTCCACTCACAAAACCCTCCCTGTGAAGTGGGCATGCCTTTTTGGTGTATCAAACTTAGAAAGCTGTTATGAAAAGATAATACAGAAAATACAGCTTAATTAAGGCTTGGGATCCATTCTCCAACTACCAAAGCTCTAAAAGTATTTTTTTTTTTAAGATAATGTTGATACTTTACCAAAAAATTGTATTTATTGTACTTCTGAAAAACAACAAATGCTGAACTGTGTGAATCAAGTCAAAGTCTCAAGCAGCTATTTCCATGGTAGCAGTAAGTTTAACTGGGTGAACAATTAAAATGTAGAAGATGTAACAGATGAAACCTCTTCAATTTAGATTTCAAATGTGAGTATATCCTAGCAGCACAGCTGGATAAGCACCGTTTAACAGTGACCCAAAAACACTAGCAGAGTTTGTTTTGTTTCCTGCTTCCAAATCAAGTGACAACTTAGATGCTGGGATAACAGGAAACTTCAGTAGGGGAGCCTCTCTCCAGGCAAGACTGATCACAGATAACTGCTACAAGCTGCTTCAGAAACAAGCTTTATCTTTAACCTCAGCCTTCAGTCACTCAGATGAAATTTTCAAAGCAGAAATCAGGAGGAAAGAGATTAGAGATAGGAGAGGAACTAGGGCAATTGAGAAGCACGATGCGTTTTGTCTCACGGTTTGTGCAACAACAAAACCCCATGCAAAAAAAATCCATCAACTCTGTATCAGCCAGGCGTGTCTCTTCTAAAAGTTTATTTCTAGTACTGTGTTGATAAGTTTTTAGAAATCCCAAAAATTTCTGTTGAGTATTAACGAGTAATTAGGACTCTAAAACTGAGAAAAAGCAACTGAGCTAAACAGAATTTCCTTTCAGCCCCTCAGGCTACAAAACAGCAACTCTTAAGTATTTAAAACATTGAATTTAGCCTCCTAGCACCTGCTACTATTTTTGATAGTTTTTCACATAGTGCATATGCGAACATTTATTTCAGTCCTGTAGTGAGTCACACTCTGAAACTGGCACAGATTATATCCAAAAACAAAAGCAATTCCATAAACTACACACTAATAAGGCAGATACAAAGGTTCTCTGGACTACAGCACAAAGCACAATTTAGCAGCAGAATAAAGCTTAAAGCTAGACAAGCGAACTGACATCAGCACCCTCGCTAATCATAGTACAAAAGCGCCTCTATACTTTGTCAAAGTGCAAAATGAGCTCACATAAATCACCCTTTGTTATGTGAAAATATCTGGGATTCTTAAAGCTTGATCTATTTTTAACATTTCAGTATTTGCCGCCGCAATGAAAGCTGCGTGCTGCCCCACCGAGGTACAGAATATTGTGTTATTTGTGTTGCATGTGCAAGAAGAGCTTCTTCAGCAACAGCTTTCCAAAGAGCAGTCTCTGAAAGAGAGAGTGCACATGAGCAAATACATACTTAGGCAAGTTTTATCTTTTTATTTTCTGTTTTTAGCCCATTTTTGTTTGAAAAGTTTGTGTTTTCTCTTACAGAAGAGTGTGCTCAGACTGTTTCTCGTAATCACTCAAAAAGATGCAACCAATTTACGTCACAGGAAAATTTAAGGTGCCAATTATTTATCTGTCACATGTTATTAACAGCCATACATTATCAAACACTGGTTTTCTGTGCTAGAAGTCAACTCTTTTAAGTTTGAGAAGTTGAAAAAACAGCCAGAATATGATTTACACATTTTGTGTTATTTAATTCTGGGAAGAAATTCGAGCAATTATTTTTTTTAAACGAAAAATTCACTTGAATATATAAAATACGTTATTGATATAAATAGGGCTTAAAATATATTTTATAACTATACTAGCACTTAGTCACTAAACACTGCTTGCAGAGCAAATACCTAATTCAGAAGAAAAATGGCTCATTTATAAGTGCTGTAAGGCCAACATCATGGCAATCAAGTTCACCAAAAGCCTGTGTAGTCTTTGTAAATTAACACAAAACACAGTTTAACAAGGTTTGCTGCTTTTCCCTCAGTCTAAGAAAGGCCCTGTGTGCCTCTGAGCTTGTTTTCTGCTCTGGGCTGCACATCAGCTGGGCTAACACAGGACATCAGCACGCCTGCCAAACATTGTCCTGCCTCTGTCATGAGACCAGCGCATCATGAGACCATCATAACTATAGAAACCAGCTTGTTTGCCTGCTTTGGAGGGAGGCTGAAATGTGACAAGCTGCTCACCCACAGAGCATCAAATGATCAAAGGAACAGTGCAATTCTGTCTTTTTCACACAGCGCTTTGAGTAAGGTTACAAGGCAAAACCAAGATATTCCTACGATTAGGGTTTTTTTAACTAAGGTTTATGCAAACTGCTGGTTTCAATGTGAATGAATCAGCTAAGAAATTGATAGAAAGCATCATGCAGCAGTGTTAAGTTTTAGTTGGTTTTTTGCTTCTTTTTTTTTCATACTACTGCATGCAGTACACAAAATTTACAATATATTCTACTCACAAGAAGTACACCTGTTGAAGAAGATTAGCTATACTTCCCTTAATCTTTACATTTATGGATTATTTTCCCCTCTCCTCATACACACTCTAAATGTACCTCATTCAGCTGCTGCCTGTAGTTCAAAGATGTAGGAAGTAGGGGATGTGTATCTAAATGGAAAGGGAAAGGAAGAAGGAAGGGGCAGGGAAGAGCAGATAATTTTTTTAAGGATTTTACCTTCCTTTTAGACCCCCTTAAGCTGCTGCTCAAGAGGCCAAAATGATTATATGACATGTTTAAATAAGAGCTTAGAGGTGTTGAATCAAAGACAGCTTTTTCTGGTCCACTTCTTACAGATTTAGCTCTCACACGGACAAGTGACTGCTTACTGATAAACTGATCAATTATCCTTCTCTAGTCTCCTACTGCTATTACCCACCATTCTAAGGTTGCTTAAAGCTGATTTTCCTCTTCTAGCATGTTTGTCACCATTTTTCTTCTGGGTAGCATCCAGTCAAAAAACCTTTTAAAACTCCTGAGCACTGGCTAAGTCAAAGACGGTATCCCTGACACCCCACCCCAGTAACACTGCTAATAAATCTTTCCCCATGGATAACCAGTAAACCCAAGAGTAAAATTACAAATCTCAGGTCTTCCTTCTCATCTTTCAAGTGTGCAGATGTTTGTGCTTAGGTTTTCATCTCTGTACTCACAGAGTGCTTTAAAAGGGCACTATTTGGCATCCTTGGCATCCTCCTTTCTCAGAAACATCAACTATGACCTGGCAGAAAGAAATTACTTACCCAGGGGCACAAGGATGGCTCCAAAAATGTACCTGGTGTTTCATACATGCACAACAGACATTTCCTTACTCCAAAACAACTTATGAAGTAAACAGAAGACAAAAGGCCAGAGAAGTAGCAAAAGACACAGCCTGAGGTGACTTCATAATATTCTTGTGGACATTTAAGTCCTGTAGCTACTATTGAACATTTTTCAGTTGTCTGCTGGGATCAAGATTTAATTTTCCTTATGCTTTTTGCTCCCATCTGTTTCATCTATTCCACTCTTTCTACTTATTTTTCAGTGCAAAGGTTAAACAACAGTTAAACTGGTACATGTCTTCGACAAATAACCAGAAAAAGGATCCCCAAACAGCAGCTGAGTATTTCTGCTCCTTTTTGCCTCCACATTTCCAGTGTCCAGGTATTCCAGTCACAGAAGACCAACACATCTCTGGCACAGCTTCACTGACCTGTGTGTCAGACACATGCTCTGCACCCCAGCAGAAGCTCAAGTGAGACAAAAATAAAAGTGTTCCTTCACACTGTGCACCTTTTTAAGCCCTGTTTGTGGTCAGCCTAGAGCAGTGACAGCTCTGCCCCAGGAGCTGCATCCCACAAGGCACGTCCCAGGGAGTACTGCTGGGAAGCAGCACAAAGAGGTCACATCAGGTAACAATGCTTCAAGTACAGGACTTTCCTTTTTCCACTTGCTGCTCTTCCAACTTGCAGGACTAACTCCAGCATGGTGAAATTGCAAAATTTCAAATGTTTTCCCTAAGAAATTAGCACTTGTTAATTCCATATGGAGTTCTACATAGATTTCTTATTTTGGGGTGCTTTAAGGAAAGCGTTTTCTGTAAATCTTTTAAAACCTTTTGGGTTGGTTGGTTTTGTGGGGTTTTTTTAATCTGGTTTCTTTTTTAAAGGCCATATCATGAGCACCAGGAACTGAAGAATATGTAATTACTAGTTATTTCTGAAACCCTTGTCATAACACCAACTGGCAATAGACATCCTCTTATCCTCTTCCCTAAAAATTATGCCCTTTTTTTTTTGAAACCTAAGACAGAACAACTAAACCAAGAACAAAAAAAACACCCCAAAGCATATTTAGTGTCTTAATTCTATACAGCAGAATCAGCAATTTCATTATTTAACAATAGTCCAAACATTCTACTTTTAGTAGTGCTAGGTACTCAGAAGTGTAAACAGATTGTTGGAAAACAAACAAATGTAATATGAGGAAAATGCTGAATATGTTATGACTTTCTTTAAATACTTAAGACTTGTTTTCCAGGAAGCACCATCTTTTCTCACTGTGCAAAATAAGGAAAAAACAGTCTCAGTGGAAGTTTCCACTCTCCTGGCCATCATCCTGATCATCTGTTCCGAATACACACAAGGCCAAAATTTCCTGTTTTCAAACTATTGTCACCATTTTCTAGTCTTATGCTGTCGATTCTAACTTTAGCTTGTTAAATAAACAAAACACTGAAAATACAGCAGAACAATGCTTCCACACACTTTTACTGTGAGCTCTATTTCATAACTGATGTTTCAGCACGTGAGTTAGTCTGCCAGAGTGGATTAAAGTGCCAAAAAAGGTACAAAATAAAATGCTGACAATGTAGTACAAACTGCTGCTTTATTTTGTGAATCTGAAACTAAGCAAATATCTTCATTGTACTCTCCATTTTGCATGAGAAATCTTAATTTTTTTCTTGCCTTTTGCATCTTTTTTTCTACATCCTTATCCCTATTCCCAATGTGGAATTGTGCAGCCAGGTCTGTACCAACTAATTCACATTAAACACATTAAAATGATCCTTATTAGAATTGGTTTCAGTAAATACATTTTTGCAACATGTCAGAAATTTTCTAATGGCAAGCACAAACTTAGTCCTGCACACCAGGGAATTATCACCATCTCTTCACCAAAGGAGAGCCTGTTCAGAACTACACAGAGCAATAAAGCAGGAGCCCTGCAGCAGCAGCAGGACCTGAGCCCCCATTTCACTGACTCCAAGCCAGGACCAGATCATCCCTCTCCATTCCTACATCCTCTAATCCAATTGAAATGCCTAGAGAAGTTCCATTGGTTCTGGTCTCTTGCAAACCCACCTTTTCACTTCTGGTTGTTCTCCTCCACCACCCAGCCTGTGTGGCCAAGAAAGAACTCCAAGGAACTTGCTGGGAGCACGTTCCCCATCACTGAGCTGAGCTTTGTCATCTCCTCTCAGCACTCCATCTCACTCCTTTGTCAGCAATGAAGACACAACACTCACAGCATGAGGTCTGCTTTGGCACAAGGAGAATAACAGCTATTGCAGGTCCCTTACTCATACATCCATAAGGGTTTGCTGCCCTGTTTCCCAGAATATTTCTAAAATTTGGTCATTTCCTCTCTGATCATGGGCATGCTCTGATCATCCCCCTCTCTAGTCTTTCCCATATCAATCTGACTTGAACTAATACTGCCAGGAGAATCTCCCTTCTCTCATTCTGATTACATCATATTCTATTTTAAAGTTCTCCATTTATTGACTTGCTTTATTGTATTTTTTGGGCATCTTTTCTTATTTTGAGGCTTTTTCTGATGAGAAAGATCTGTGTTCTTACTTGACTCTCTCCCTCTTGCAAGTCTCCCCCTATTGCTTTTTTTATCAGATTTGGATCATTTTTCCTTCTCTCCTGCATCTCTCATCTTTCTTTTGAAGGTTTCCTGAATAAAAAAAAGCAAGGGCAAGACATCTCCTTCCTTCAGATTCCTCCTAAAGTTCAGCCTCTTTGACAGTACTTGTGACCACCCAACAGAATTACAATGTGGCTTTGCATCACATGGATTTATTTTGAAAATAATGTTTTTGTGTATTCACCAGACAAAGGTTTGTTTGTTGAAGCTTTTTTTTTAAAGTTGCTTCAGTCTTTTCATCAGCTTTTAATTAGAAGTCACTTCTCCCCACAACTCTTAATCTAAGAAAGCAAATCATCCGGAGTAGGCTCTGCCCTGTTTTTAGAAGTCTCTGTACATTGATTATCACAAGGATTACCACCATGCTGACAGGAACCCTTAATAAGACAAGGCAGAGAAGACACCAGCCATGCTGTTTGACTTGGATTCCACTGAGCTCATGGGTGTAGGCTGCATGAAGCAGCACACAGAAAAAAAATAAACTTAGTATTTATAAAGATGTGAAAAATTCAAAGCTGAGAAGTCAAGCCTACACTCCACTGGTATCAACAGCTGCTTGCCCTCTAACAGGCATAACTGGGGATAAACTATTTCACCATGTATTTTTATCCATTCATTCCTCATTTCCTAGGAGGACAGTGATTTTGTAACAAGATGGGGGAAAATTCCCAGATCACAAACCCAGTGTTTCCTGTAATATTTTGTACAAACTGAGGTTTATTTTTTTCCTTCTTACTCTCCCGTGTAGATACCTATCTTCATCATCTTTGAAAGACACACAAGGAAAAGCAAGAGGAGACACTAGAATTTTGTAACCTAACAGATCCTCTAAAGGACCCTGCAGTTTGCAGTGACCATACAACACATGCTTGAGTCACTGCTTCATGTTTGGATCACTCCAGCATGCTCGTTTTGAAAACAATAAAAGAGTTTTCTACAGATCACAGGTGGCCAAGCATTCTGTACATCATCTCTTCAACAAAATACTCATAGGCTTAAACCCTGTGCTTTGTACACCCTACAAAAGAAAGGTGATTTAAGCTACAGAAGCATCAGCTTCTCCAGCTTCAATAGGCAATGATGAATTAAGAGGGATTTAGCAATGAATTAAGGATGATGGCACAAAGATACCCCATAATTTCTACCATTTGCCTCCCAAGTAACTAACCTTGTTTAACCTACTAGATGTATTAAAGAAGCTCCTAGCCACCCATTAACACACAGTCTCCAATGGAAATTCAGACTATGTTTTAAATAATCCCTACAAATTAAACTTGGGACATGTTGACACTCCATCCTTATCCATTCCTCATGAGAGCAAGGATGCACAGCCACGGACATCCCTGCAAATCAAGTATGTGCAGACCAAGGCAGCAGCCTCTCTTGCAAATAGTCAGCCACTGCTCCAGCAATGAAAGGACAGACACTCACTCAAGCCCTTTTCCTCAGGCACAGTGAAGGGAAAGCTAAAGGAAACCTATTGTTCTGCCCAAGCTTCACAGGGAGAATCAGCACAGTAGTTTTTATACACTGTGAGGCATTGCAAGGAATTCCTTATTCATGTATAAGGAACATGTGATTCTTCCCCTGTGTATAAGAAAGGGGAAGAATTAGGAATGGCAATCCACATTTTAACACTAAAACTATAAACTTTCTCATTACAAATCACCAGATCTGAAATGTGCATGTGCAGAGATGGCAGAGAGTTGCTAAGAAAAGTAAAAGCTAAGATAAAATAAAAATTAGCATTCTGTCTGATACATATATTGTCATTTTACATGGCTGAAAATATTTACCAATTGGGCTCCAGAAGTTTTTTCTGAGCAGAACTGACCTGAAGAACTCCAGAGAAAAATTTATTTTAAAACAAACAAGCACAAAGTCCAAATTCTTTTCAAGACGTTATGATATATAAATTCCTTTCCCTATGCTCTTTAACCTTGAGTTCCTATTGTAGCAAAAATGCAAACAATACTTTTAGATTCAAATAACTCACTGGCAATAACAAAATGATTAAGAAATTCAGAAACCAGCAACATCACATACCAATAGCAAATTCAACTACATACCGGGATACTTGAAAATTAAGATGCTTCAATATAATGACTTGGATTAGATCACAAAACAGTCCTCTAGCTCTCATCAGCTCACATGAAAAAGTTTTCTGCTCCTTCCCAGACTGTACCAGTACCCTTGTGCTGTGCACTATCAGGATGGACAGCTTTGTAGAACATAACCACCACAACCAATTCCCAGCTGTGTGAACAGACAAGGAATCGCAGACACAGACAAGGAATCACAGACACAGACAAGGAATCACAGACAGCTCAAATACTAAGGTAAAATCTATTTTCAGAGAGCTGCATTAACAGACTAACACATAACCACAAGGTACTGGAGCAATGCATCAGAGCTTCTGTTTGCACTTCACGACACAAAGCCTTTCCCTTGTTTTTCTTTTTCAGAGCTAGTGACACGAGGTAGAGAGGTTTAGGCTCTTCCTTCAGAAACAGAATTCACCGAGCTCACTTGTAAATCAAAACGAAAGTTCTTTTTGAACAAAAAAAATTTCAAGCACAAAGATAACATTCCTTAAGGAAGCCCCTGTTTACTCTCTCCAATTCTTTCTCCCCATACCTAAGTTA
The DNA here is from genome assembly GCA_013186435.1 of Turdus rufiventris. NCBI lineage: Eukaryota > Metazoa > Chordata > Aves > Passeriformes > Turdidae > Turdus > Turdus rufiventris. The sequence goes on from PYHW01009643.1 coordinate 80,329, forward strand.
CAAAGCAGGAAAACAAACAACATCAAGAGCAGAGTTTTTGACTAGTTTACCTCTTCAAGTCTTCAGAAAATGTAAGCGATGTTGTGGCCATTTCTGTAGTTTTGTCTACCCCAAAATAAGCAAAGCTTTCTTTTTCCTGCCGGCTTCCCACCTCACTCTACACCACCCTATCCTCATAACCTTTGACCAACAGGAAGCAGACACAATGGACTGAAAATAACAGCAATTGTAAGATTTCAAATGATTTAATACATGAGGGGTGGGCTTAAGATTTGAAAAACTTCCCTTTTTTTCAACAGCTGCTTAAAACATGTTATTTACATAGACTTAAAAAGTTAGTTCAAAATCCTAGGTTAAATGGGGCTAAAAACTGTGAAACTTTTACTAGGCACTATTAAGAGCACAGAGGTACAAATGCTTGCATATGTTGAGATTTTGTGTTTAAGTCATAATCATTAGGCTGTTATATACAAAAAACATAGTTCTCCAGTATTGTAAGCAAGAGCAGGAGAAGTTTCTTAGATAATTTTCTCTTTCTTTAAAAAAAACTTTAAAACTTTCTTTTAAAAACTTTTATTTATCTGAGCTTTTAGATCAGAAGCTGTTATATGTCCCATAAAATGAGAAGACATTCTTGTAAGAAATGCGTGCGTGTATTCAAACACTGCAGCTAATCCATGGTGATGGAAAGTCACAGGTCGGTTTAATAAGACAAAAAGGACTTTTGCTAACTCTGAGTAGCTGAGATGCACATTGTGGTGCAGAAGGAAAGATCTTTACTCCTCACATAAAAGCCCAAGCAATGATCCCATACATATCTCCATTAACAGTAAAAAATTCATGTGCTTTATATTGTACCAACAGCTTGGCACAAACACTGGAGGGTTACAGATTCCAAAGTCCAAATAGGCAATTACAGCATTTCTTTTTATTAGTTATAATGTTTTTTTGCCTTGCACCCCAAGTACCTGCTGATTATTATTTTGCACAGCCACGATCACGTCCCAGGTTCCTCCTCTGCGGTTACACCACAGCACACAGAGGTCACAGAAGAACAGAAGCACCAGCTCAGACAGGGACTCACCTCTTGTGCCAGAGCTACACTGTGTTTGTGGAAGGGGCAGGGGGTGGCATAAAGAGTCAGTGTCATTTTTACACAGACTCCTGGTCCTGAGCACCCCAAAACCACAATCAGAGAGGTTGGTAATGTCCTCTGCCTTGTAAACACCAAGCAAAATTTCAAGCTATGAGTATGGCATGGAATAGTTACAAGCACGTTGAAGTGCAAGGTCGTAATAATTTTCCAACATTATTAATGTTCCAGCATAATTCTGAGTACATTTGTTACCCCCCACACACGCTTCATCAAGCACCTCTACTGCACATTGGGCACTGCTCCACTTCAGAGGCATTTTAATAGTGGAGTTACAACAGAAACATTCTTTTCTTGGCAGGGGAAGCTCAGGCACTGCATTTCTGCAGGATAGAACTGGATCTACCTTGTCAATGCAATATTTCATTAAGGTCTGCTAGAGCTCAAAATAACTGCAGAGAAGCCCCTCGCAGCCCTCGGTATCCAACAACAACTCCAAATACAAAACACCCAAACAGCACACAAGCAAGCTTGGGCACAGCAGCACGAGCCACCCCTGGCATGTTAGAGGAGTAGCTTGAAACACAAATAGTTCAACAAGGAAAGTAAATACGAGGTCCTCAGCCAGCCTGCAGTTTAGCAGTCCCTTGATACCACTCTGTCTGCTAATAGGATCCTCCTCTTCCCTTCCCCCATTTTAAGACACAACCTGATGCCATCACACCAAGGAATAACAGAGAAAGGATATCCTGCCTAGATTTTCCATTATACAGATCAAATCATCAATCCAGAGAGGTCTTTGCTTACATATGGGATAAAAAGAAGATGCTTCCAACTGATAAACCCTGAGAGGAAGCAAGGTTGGCTCCATGACTATTTTTAAGTAGTTAGCATTCACACAATGGCCTAAAATTAATGGCCAGCCCCCAGGGTCTATGAAACCTTCATTCAAAATAAGATGAAAATTAAAAAATAGGGAGTTAGCATGCTTGAGAGGAGAAAAGCAAAACCAAAAGGAATAGAAGGTGAAAGATCTAATAATGCTTATTCCCAGACTCACCTTGAATTCACTTTGGATGCTAAGTTAAAGTAAGTGAAAAGATAGGAAGCTTTGTGTCATATTCTCTAAAAATGAAGCATTTCCTTCAACAATTGCTGAGTGAAATCTTTCTTCAACAGCTCTTGTCATTTGGACTAATACTCTTTTGCTGTAAATATCATATGACAAAAAGTAAGCAAACAGAGAAAAATAAAAATATCTTTATGTAGCTGTGTTATGAAAGGAGGAACTTGTTTCTTAGCCCTCATTTCCAAGGGCAGACACCACAGCTGTGCTGCAGCTCCAGCTGAACAGCTCCCTGCATCTCACCACCTACCAGACAAAGGGCATTTAGTTTACCAAATGTCCAGTGTTTCACATTTAGCTCATTAAAAGCATCCCACATCTAAGGCTTCATCTAAGCATAAGAAAAGTCATGCTTTGTGCATCTGGACAGATGATGAATACAAACATCTTTAGTATAATCTAAGGATAAATAATTTAAGTAGCATCGTTTCAACATTAAATTCACTGAAAATGCATTTTCCTGCCAGGCATTTCTCTGGATAAAGAACAAGACGAGGCAAAAGGCCCTGTAAGATGATCCTTGTAATCTAGGAAATGCCCACAAACTCAGGACATTTTAAATATCACCATTCATCTCCACCTTCTACTGCTAAGAAGGATTTCTTCTTTTAAGCATTTATCCTTGTGGAGGTTGTTGTTCTTGCTCTTTTTAATAACAGCATCCTTCTGATGAGTAACTAAGAGATTCATGGAAAACAAAAATTTCTGATCTCACCACAAACTACTCCCCTCCTCCTCTGTGCACTCAATAAAAAGTGAACAATTAGCCTGCTGTTTGCTCAGTACAGTGAGATTGTTCATTCCTTCGTTTGTATCAGATCACATCACGGAATAGAGAAAAACATTAAAAATATTTTAAAGACAAAAAAATCTACCATGAAACTACCAACACTGCTCTGAGAATTTAAACCCCATCAGATTATTATTATTTATTTTGGTAGTTTTGAACAGATTCAAGTGTTACCCTTTACCTTATCTGGTCTGCAAAATACTTCACATTTTACGTTTTGCTCTTCGACATGAAAAGCAAGCACTGCATTATCCAACTGTTTTTTTCCACCTTTTTTTTGGTGAGAGTTTCATAACTGTTTTCACTTGCTATAAAAGTGTTTAATTTTTAACTTACAGGCAGGAAAGAAACTCTAAAACTGGACTCCTTGTTACTGTATTTGTTGTCTTTCTTATACACCTAAACGGCATCCACTTTGTTTACTGACTGGAAGCTCTTACCACTGCCAGCACTTCAGGAACAATGTGACTGTGGAAAGGGAAAAACATGTTTTTCTACATTTTGTTTGTCATCTAACAGAATTATAAGGTACGCATGCAGAAGTTTCAAAATATTTTTAATAGCGGATAACCTCAAATGGACAAAACAACTTAATTCAGCAGGTACTTTATCTCAACTCCTAACCTAACCCTTTTCATTCTGGAGCCACTTATGAGTAATAATAACTCATAAAAATGCACTAAGTAATAATGATTTGCTATAACACTGATTGTGTTTCAATCTCTGTATCACGACATTGAAAAAGTGCATTCTGTTTCTAACAATGACCATTTTTTAGTCCTTGAAATGGAAAGAGCTATGAGACAAGAACAAGAGGCATGAAATCAGAAACAAGATTTCATTTTGTACAGTATCTTGTACAAGATTCCCACCACTGTATTTTCTACCCCCTAAACCTATATATAACACTATTATTGCGAATCCAGTTAGACACACAACTGATTTGATAATTTAAATTTGAACATGTTGTTTTGCCTCTTCCTTCCAGAAAGCCACAGAGCTGAAGCTGCTTATTTACAACTCGAATCATAAGGCACAAACTAAGACCAGCAATAACAATGTCAAAACAGAATTTTGGAAATCAGTGATGCAGAGTGACTGCATCTTCACTGTCACTGAGACACTACTAATGTCAATTTATTTGTGCTGCTGCTGTCAGCTCCAGCCCCCTGCCAGGCAGGTGCCACTTCACTGGAGCTACTACATGATTTGAGAGCACTCAGTTATGCTCGACAGGCAGAGAGGCCAAAGGCTGAGTGACGTGGAAACAAAAGCATTCTCACTTTTGGTAGCAAGCTGATGTGCCAGAGTGGCCAGAACATCCATTCTTACACTCCCATTTAAAATTTTTTCATAGAAAATAAGATCTATTCCAACAGATTGGGCAAGTCAACTCAGATTTTACTAAAGCAAAATGACACCACCACCCAGTGAAGATCAGAAGGTTTTGAGGATGGGATGATGGGATGATATAGCCACAGTGTTTAGGTTTAAAAACATAAACTTTAAAACATGAGGCCCCATGGCATGTGAATAGTATAAATACTGCTAGGGCTGCTCACATCAGCTACTGATGGACCCAATCCAAATTGTTTCAATCCAGAGGAAAATTATTTTGGTGATGAAAGTAACAATAAAAAGCACTTATTTCAATGTCTTGGCACCTTAACCAAAACATGCTGATCAATCAATTTGTTAGTCACTTCATGACTAATAAATAAGCATAACCAGTATTTATTGTATGCTTTCTACCTCTTACAACTCTGTTCAAACAGAATAATAAAAGCAGAGTTTAATGGTTCACACTTTAATGGTTTGCTACACGATGAATTCCTCGCCATGGTGGCAGGGATAGATGATTTTCTGCAATACCTTGTGCCTGAATTAGACATACAAATTAATCACCTTCTGCCTGGCAACACTGGATGCAGCTTGGGGGAGAAGCTGAACTTCTCTTAGCATTTTGAAGAAGTATCACATCATCCTGACAGAAGTGACAAAATTCCCACAGAACGCTAGAAAAGTTTCAGTGACTTTATCACACTCCACAGAAATGAACTGGCAGGGCAGAGAGGCAGATACAAATGACTGCTTTCTCTTTGATTCACAATATTTAGATTGTTATTTCCAGCCCAGGTAAAACAAATTGGTGTTATGATACTATTGTTAGGCTGCATGTATAAACACACTTCTGCGCTATTGGAGGCAGGCCAGCCAGCTCAGCAAACACATTACAAAAGGAACAGCAAAGAGGTAGATCATGAGCTGCTGCTTGGGTTCACCCACCAGGCTGTTATGGGAGGTGGGAAGGAAGAAAACAGCACGAAACAGCGGAGCAAAATATGTTGTGAACACACTATTTTAAGAAATGTGGAAAGTTTCTTGGAAAAAAAAAAAAAAAGATGGCTCAAGAGTTGGTTCATGCTTAGCAAAATAACTCCCGAACATTTTGTAGAGACAGACAATCAAGTAGTTTAAATCACCTGGCTTAACCCAAGGCAAAAGAAACAAAGAAACAGCGGATATAGATTTCGTACAGAAAGGAAATTGGTGGGCAAAGCACAAATTACCATCATCAAAATTTTAGCCAGTGGAAAAAACCTATTTGTTTTCTTTAAGAACAAAGAATAAGGACCAAAAAAACATTCTGGGAAACCTAGATCTTCCACTGCACTTTTTAAAGAGGAGGATTCAGTCTTATTCCCCTCTCTTCTGCAACACCTCGGCCACTTGACTCCAATTCTCCTCTCTACCCAACACTTATCTAAAAAAATGACATTAAAATATTTTTTCCTCACTTCACTCCAGAGAGGTGTTTGGAGATGGGTCATTTACAGTTGTTTTCCAGGGGACTCAGTTTACAGATACAGAGTTGAAACAAGGATATCTGAACCAAGACAGGTTATGGATTTTTTTCAGCCATTTTACAATCAGCCTAAATAATCAAAAAAAGAGATAGAAGTTTTAAATAAGAAAGGCAGACTATCAAATAGAATCACAGATTTAAGTCCCTAGCTTACATTCTGTCTTGGTGACCCTGAAGTCACTTATCTGTTCCAACACCCAAAAGGGCTTCACCCCCAGAGTTCATTCTCTAAGCACATCCAACATGCAGAAAGAGGAAAGCTGCATGAAGAAGTAAAGCCAGTAACTCATGCCCTTTGGAAAGGGTCTTGTGAGGTCTCTCATTTGTGATTTTCTCTCCTTCATCCACAGGAGACGCTCTGGAAAGAGTAAGCTGGGCTGCACGCATGCCAACAAAGGAGGTTTTCTATTCACATACTCAAAACACTTGCCTTGTTTCATGGAAACACTCCATAATTTTATATTCTGTTCAGAGGAACAGGTCCTTCACTGGCAAAATACAGCTGCATAACAAGGCTTGGCTTTGCCCTTAAGGCAAAAAGTAGCTGCAAAATAGTGCCAATAATAGAGTAGCCCCAAACATTTCAGAAAGCATCAAGACTTGATCAAGGTCTCCAAAAAGGAGATCTTGACATAATTCATACTTGAGAGCAACTTGAAGTTGAAATGAAAAATATTTTCATAAGTATACATTCACAAGATATTGCAAGAGTCAATTCACTTCAGTCTGCAACACAGAAAGACAATTACAGTAAAATAACACTTTGTGAACAGTTCAAAAGTTTTTATTCAAAATGAAAAAAATTAGAACGCTTTTCAGTTCATCTATTTTCCTAAGTGTTTGGTATTTGAGGAAACTTCACTTGATTTTGCATACAAATTATTGGCCTACCTCTAATTTGCCTATCACTGATAGTCAGTATAACCCTGGATTTTAAAATCAATCAGAAGATGATGTTTCCTATCATCAAGCTATGCCATTTTTAGTAAACTGGTAAAATCAAACCTGAAAACCTGATGTACATTTGCTCTGCAGATCACAATCCACACAATACTTTACACAGGTCTGTAACCTGTTACTAACTTGTACAAGTTTGATATTTTATTTTTTGTCAAATACACATGAAAGAACATTCTCTTCACAGTGTGTATATTGCCCCACTTCTTCACATACTGAAATAATCTGTTGTGGTGGATTTTTGGTTCTGTGGCAGGTTTTTTCGCCTTTTTTCGTTTTTTGGGGGTTTTTTTGTTTTGTTTTTGACGACAAAATTCAGACAATAATTCATTGCTGGGGTTCCCTTGCCAAAAAATAGAATATGTGTGCTCTTGTCTCATTGGATGTGTTTATTAGTGTCATACAGTATTTTCTGTAAGCAAGACAAATGGACAAAGTGCTTAGGACACACAATGGAAGTTACAAATCTTTCTTCTGTTTGTACCCAAGCTCCAACAGATTCACTATTTTTTTTAATACAGAAAGATTTGATTATATAGCAACAGTAGTCGCTACCAGTCTCACAATAGCAGCCCTGACTTTCCAAAATTCTGGTCTAGTAACCCTTGCATTATAAACACTGCAACACTGGAGGTCCTGGATAAGAAATTTTGTAGCTTGCTAGCAAAAGCAAAGATTAAGTATGGGACTAATGAAGCATAATAATTTAAATTTGAAATTCAGTGCTTTCAATGGGCTCCTTAGAAGCAGTAGCATGTGAAGAAGCCAGGTGGGGTTTCTGCACACCCCCAGCTCGTGTTACATGCTGCAAACAGGACAGGTAAGAGGATAAGGAGTGACACTTGCACTCCACCTTATCACAAAGGCAAAGCCAGCCTGCAGGAGAAGCACAGACACTTGACAAAACACCACAGTGATACACACACTGAGACACCCCATAGTTACACACAGCACATCCTCCCAACATTAACAGCACAGAATTTCACAAGGAACAGCAAAGCATGATAAAACCAGTGCAAGGCTGACAATGATTTTAAGAGAAAACTGCATCATCATACAGAACCTTACTTTTAAACACAGAAAGATGGAACATCCTTCATCAGCCTCCAGCTGCTGCAACTATTATCCAGGAGAAAAACCCAGCAAGATCTCCATTTCAGCATCACTCCAAGGACAGCACTACACTTATTTAGTTCCCAACAGCAGTACAACTGAAAGCTCTGCAATCTGGTAGACTCAATGAAGGTTTTAATCATCTAATGAGATTACCTCATCCGTGTGTGGTTTCACAATGCAGTCTCAATGGTAGCCCATTATGGCAGTCCCCTGACACTCAGTATCAATCATGCTAATCGGCTTACTCTGCTATCACTCCTGCAGAGACTCTGCCACAAACCAGGCACAGCTCCTACCTCACAGGTTAAAAGGGATTGTGCAGAGAAAACACTGATAAAACAGCTCTCATGGAGAGCATGAAGTTTACATACAAAATTTACATGTTCACAGTTGATAAATATCACATTGGAAAAATCTTAAAGCCTCACAGAACATCAAAAGTTGCCTTTTCTGAAGCAAAAGCTTCTTCCCCAGGTACCACCAAGCACAGCCCCCTGCCTGTTTTATAAATATAAAATGCTACAGTAATTAATGCCCCTCATTCACCAAAGATGGAAGCATCCAACTTCAAAGTAACATAAGGCATGTACAGATAAAACTTGTTCTATTTGAGAGATGAGGGTAATGAGAGAATCTAAATATTAAACACAACCAACACAGCTAATATGAAGCAGCTTTACACATTTACAACCCTGATTATCAGCCCATTTTGCTGATACTCTTCTGAATGCATCTCACTCCACTGCCAGAATGCTCACTTGCGATGGAAATGCAGAATGGGAAAACCAGCATGGCAATGTCAGGGCAATAAGGCTTTGGACCTTGTTACCCCAAATTACCTGCCTAGTAAGCCACTGACTCAGCTGGCCCAGCAGAAGTCAGGATCTGACTTGAGACTCCGGCTTTGCTGAGCAATCTTTTTTTTAAAGACATTGAGATACCAAAAAGTAACTTTGTGGAATTTGACATTTGAGACAAAACACGTATCTTTGAAAATATGTGCATGTTGTGCCCTACTTTTCCACAAGCACACACAATTCAAGCAGTTCTGTTTTTAGCAAATCATCTTTGCACATCCCAAAGTGAAGGCAGACAGCTCTAGATCAAATAATTAAGTAAAGACTTAAAGATAATTTACCCTTGCTACCCAAATGCTTCTTCCAGTATTTCAAGAAAATAGCTGAGCTGATAAAAAGGAGACAAGAGAGAGGAGGGAAAATGCTAGTGACTTGGCTACAAAGAGAAGGAAAAATGTAACAGTCTAATAATGTTTTAATTCATCTAAAGTATCAAATATTGGTATTAAAAGTGGCATTATTATTCTGCCACTGGCATAACACTGAAATCCACCTAGAATGGGCAACTGTTAGCTGTCTCTGTAAGCATGGAACACTCACAGTGCAGAAGTGTCTGTCTTTACACTGCTGAACTGTTCATAGACTTAATTCTGTCCCATCCAGGAGCTTTCTATTGCTTTCAAATTTGAACAATATTCCAAAAGTCTCTCCCTTCTGAGACCAAGATTTTCCTTCCCACCCGCCCCCCTGAAAAAAAAAAGCTCTTGTTGGAAATCATTAAATGCCTTCCAGAGTCTCTCAGCCTTGCTACTGAAACAATTTAACAAGGTTAGAGGACAAGGAAGGACATCTTGCTTAAACAAACTAGTAATTATCTCATTTTTACTCCTTTTCTCACACACAGCTTACAACAGATATCCAGGACCAAAAGTCATTAGCACAACCAGTTAAAACATGATTTAGCTAAGACAATACTATAATGGAAGATGTTAGGCAACCTAAAACTTTGAAATTCATTGGATGGTCTATCTGTAATAAGATTCCTGATGTTATTATGCTAGTTTAGGGAGTAGTAGTATAGGGATCCAAAATGTTAATTAAATGAAAAGTCAAATAATGTGTGAGCTGCACTCTCAAAAAAAAAAAAAAAAAAAAAAAACCAAAAAAAAAAAAGCCCAAAAACAAGAGATCAACTTCATATGAAGTTTGTTTTACAATGCATCCCAAGTTTGCTTAATGCCTCTGTGTGATGCTCTATAAAATTGCCATTTAGATTAAAGTAACGCTAAGCTCAGGTAGGAGAGTCACATAAAGCCCAGGGGAGCTGCATTAGGATGAGAGAATTCATTTCTAATAGCAGACCACAGAATTTATTGGCTTTCTGTCACTCATTTATCAGTGCGACCATTCTTCTCCCACAATCATTTTTGTTATTCTCAACAGAAAGGCCCAACCTGGCCAGAAATAAACACACTGTGCTGCTGACCAGACCCAGTCTGAGCATCACAGATGCCCAGGATTTGCTCATTATGGTGAAAGACCAGTGAGTCACCAAGAGTGCTCAGAGGATAAAAAAAAGGGAAAAGAAGTTGCCCTAAAAAAAATATATTAAAAATCAAGCATATCAAGTCACTGTTCTCCTTTCTGCTCATTTTTCTGGAGGATCTGGAATAGGGAAAAGAGATAGGAGAGAGCAGAAGAATTCATGCATGCAGGTCATCATTCAGACTAGATCAACACTAAATTAAGAAATTGCCTTCCTTTTGATAGAAACCAAGTGACAGAATCATGCAATTCCTGGATTTGCTTATTCTTGTTGATCTTCAGGGTCCTAAATATTTCTCCTAGTGCAAGATAGGCATCTTAAAATTGCATGAACATGCAAGCAAACAGTGAATGGAGAAGAGTGAAAGACAGGAAGAAACTGATTTTCAGTGCAGGACAAGTAGGAAATAGTGATTTGTTTTGGAATAGGAACTGCAATTATAAAAATAATTTTAAAAATATTTCCAATTACTACCACATATCAGGAAATTATTATCTCAAGCTTGGTATGCAAGACCACAATAATGCTTGATGCCTGACAAGTCATTTTTGGTCATAAAAACATGCTATTTCTGGCACATTTCTTGTTGGTCAGAACCTACAGATTGCCCCACACTTCTAACCAGGACATTGCAATAGGTGCAAATGTTGAAAGAAGGCTTTAAGAAATATCTTCCCACCTGACAGTAATTTCTTTCTGACTTCATTATGATGAAGCAGAATGTGAAGCTGCACTGGAACTTACACCCACAGAAAACTTTAAAGATGAGAAAACGCTTCTGGAGGTGGACATTTGACCACATTACGTATAGGATTGGGGTTGTTTGGGTGTTTTTGTAATTTTGCATATTTAAAAGAGTCCGTCCTGGGAAAGTGCAGGTGCTCCTCAGGCCAGCCTGCTTTCAAACCTCACCTACAGGATTTGCAATGGATGCAGTTCAGAACCACAAACCTCAACACACTGGCTGCACGGCACCGCCAAGACCACGTCTGCAGCGAGGCGTATCTCAGCCTGCCCAGCTCACCAAACAGCCTCCCTGGGCAGCTCCACACCAGGGGCACACACATTTACACACAGCCTGGCCAACTCACTGCATCCCAGCTGCTCAGAGCAAGGAGCCCTGGCCACTCCTGCTGATCTTATCCCCCCTGCCAGCTCTGTCAGACAGGCGAGCAGGGAGCCACCATTAGCAGGGGACAGAGCAGCTGAAGAGCAGGGAGCTCCAGGGCGTTGTCTTACTAATAGTCAAAATAAAAAGCTGGCCTAGACAAGTCTTCAGAGGCAGCAGAGCTCTAGCAGAGTGAGCTCTAGACCCAAGATGTTGCTAATAACCAACCTGTGATATCTTCTAATCTCTGTAGTGCACATTCAGGGCTGAAAAGAAAGGATAACATCTTTTTTTGGAATCTGCCTCCTGCTCCTAATTTCTGTTGTACATTATTACATACAGAGATATGGTATGCATACACCAGAAACAACATGATTTTACAATTATAAATTACCAACATTTGGTAAGACAGTGATTTCAACCATTGTTGCAAGAGTAGTCATTCGTTAACATATGAATTGAAACTACATGAGATTTTATGGCATAAATTTACAGTCAAAAAGTAAAACAGAGCAGTCTCATTAATTTTACTTATTAAAAGCACACTCAAAATGTTTCACAAAGTACAGTGAGTTTTATGGAAGAGGGGGAAGCACTGAAGTACACTCATGAAACCAGGGACAAGACATATGTATAGGTTAAGCTGTTCCAGGTACAAAATAGAGCTCTGGTCCCTGTCCTGCTCCAGAGGGATGTGTGGGGTGGCACACACCTCACCACCCACTGAACTCCTCCCAGGACCACAGTTTCCCGAGGCCATCTGCAGGAAGGATGTCTGTACAGACTGCATGTGGCTGCATCTTGGATACTTTGGCTTCAAGATTCCAACTTAAAAGGGAAAACTGGTTGTATTTATTTATACTTGATCAGAGGTGCCTCTTAAGATCATAAAGAAAACAACTCTTGCTCATCCTCCAAGAATCTCCCTGCAGCTGTGCATGGGTGCACACACACTTGCAGACATGTATCTTGGGAGGACAGGGAGAACAACAATTGATTTCCTGCAAGTGTAATGTCCTGTTGTTTTTCCAAGTTAATCTAGAGAATTATCACAATCCCAGATGTTTACAGGGGGAAAGAGAAACTGCAGTAACTCTGCACAGGATGAGACAGTTGATGTTGCCTATGAACATTATTCTAAATGCAAATTCAAAGTTTCTCTACTTTTTCTATAGAGGCTCTCTGTTCCAAGCCCTGGAACTGCAAGCTGTGGGATATTAAAGAGCATACATTCGAGTTTCCAGTCACTTCAAGTGTGTCTGAGGCAATGAACTTATGCAAAGTATTTTTAGACTTCCTGCAATCAACTGTCCTCCCAGCATTGCTCAATATGACACACAGTTGTCTGAGGGATGCAGTTGTGCTAACATACAGCTTAATTTTAAAGTTTAATTTCTGTGTTTTCCATAAAATAAGCACTGGCAAATTTGCTCATCCAACAAGTTGAATCACAAGCGATTAAAGGTCATCTAAGCCATGCCGTATTTTGTAAATGCTTATTAAATTACATTTATAAAAAGTAACTCGTTTTATCTACATAAGATAATTGTGTAAACTAAACAAAACATCAGTAATGACTAGGTGTGTGTGGCAAAAAGGGATGGCTAAATTCTGCACAGTGAAGTTTTGCCATTACAGCGTCTCACAAGCCCAAGGTTAGTCTTGCCTGGAGATAACCCTACATAATCTGCAAAGGAAAACAAAGAAGAAAATGTTGCTTCTGTTTTACACATCCTGCAAGACAGAACAACTGATCTCTAAGAACTGTCCTATTGCCTGGTGTGGGGCAGAAAATAATAAACATTTTGAGAAGGAGTTAGGAAAGAGGGTGACAATTTGTATCATCTGGGAATCTTGTGTGCCCAAGAAAGGATCAAGACATATCAGTGCAACCGAGGCAAGCCAGACAGAATATTCCAATACACAAGATGTTCTTGCAAGGAAATAACTATGGACAGGGTGATTACTGGAACAACCTAATTATTCAGCAGCATTGAGTAACTAATCACTATTTGATGCAGCTCCAGACTATCCACTATTATAATAAATACTGTCATTAACCATGATTAGGCATTATCTCTAATGAAGACGCTTCAAATGAAGGAGCTTGCTAATTAGCTGTGTCCTACATCTCAGAGCCAACAAAGGAATCTTAGAAGTCTTCTGCTACCAGTTTGTAAAAATGGGTGACTAGGACAGGCATAATAACACATTGACGACACTTCTTCCATTAAGAAAACAAAAGATGCCATCAAGACGTGGCGCTATGATTTTAAACTGTTACTGATGTGTTTCTTTTGGACTGTGACTGCCCTTGGTGTAGTTTAGCTCTGTGACTGTCATTTAGAGAAGAAGCTGGCTGCTACTTTTGGCAACTGCCTCAATTCATCATCTCCTCACTGCTGCCATTACTATTAGAACACTAAGCCACAGACATATTGATCACACTGCCAACTATTCAGAAAGAAATGATAATCAGTTTCACAGAATAAGCTGATGTGGAGACTTAACTGAATTGCCTTCCATTAAAGGCCCAGCTGAAATTACAATGCAAATAAAGTAGTTCATTTTAAAGAGCCAGTTTTTACAGTAGTGTCCTGTTGCAAAGAAATTTAAATTCTTTCTGAAGAATGACATCAAAATGACCTCAGTTTCATGTTAATAAGGATGACTGTTTTCCACAGACTAAATGATAACAGACAAAGAATTTAAATGAAAGAAATATTTTTGGGGTGGAGGGAATCCTCTAAAAATGGTGAAGAACTGAGTGAAACAATCAGAATTACACTGGATGATTCAATGTTGCTGAGGCTTACTGCAGTATGTGCAAGTGACAGTAGAGCATTGTATTCCTTTTTTCCAGTTATAATCTTGGTCTTGATAAAACCAAGAATGATTCAAGGAGTTAAAAATTAAGCCATATACAAAGCTAAGGATCCTTTTTAGTAAGCACAGAAAACATTTCTTACGATGATAAAAATGGGTTAACTATGCTGTGTTAGCAAAAAGAAAAAAAAGTCTCTTTTGCCAATTGAGTTTTTAGAACTCCTCTCCCACTCTGTGCAGCACAAGCAGCAGCTCCACAAATGGATTGTCAAAAAAAGCAGCTTTATTAATTTGAGCAAGTTTCATACATTTGGTAAACTGTAGAGGGTCCTTCAGTGGCCAACACACATGCAAAAGCATTCAAGCATCTGTTTTACACAACCGCTCGTTCTCTCACGTCACATGCAAGGAATTTTTCTGAAATACCATCTGAATGCAAGACTATTCTTGCTATCACCTGCAGGTCCAAAAGTAGCAGAGCAATCTCAAAGAGACCTTGCCCACACCTGCAAATTCCAAAATGTTGGTTGCAAGCTACTGTTTTCACCACAGCTTCAGTCCATGTTTAGACATTTAGCAGCCCAGCACAAACAGCAGTAGTTCCAAGAGCAAACCAAGTCCAGCTTTTCAGAAGTCAAAAAGAAGAAAAATAAATTAAAAAAAACAAAACACCAGGCAAAACTCCTGTTACCATACTGACTTTGGGTTTGCATGTGCAAAATATCAACAGTGACAACAAAAGGCAGTGCAAGTCCAAACTAACAACTCTTGCACTTGACATCTCTGGGCTGTCATGGTATTTAGCCAATTGACTCGTGTCAGTCAGTAGGAAACACACATCTATCTTATTTACTAGGGATGTGTCAGGAAAGACATAACCCATGTTGTCACTGCAATCCTGCTCATGTGGAATAAAACCAAGTTTGTAGAGTAAACAACCAAAAGGAAAGAGAAAGCACCAACTCCTGTCAAGCAACATACTTCCTTTGTCTTAGATTATGAAAGGGTAAGAAATACTTCAACAGGAATTATGTCAATGCTTTAACAGGAAATTTTAATCTGAGAGCAACAAATAATTACTTCAATAGCTATGGATTAGAGCAGAGCATAAACAAAAATATTTTGTTCATATTGAAGTGAAGCAAAGAGGCTGGTATTTGTTCTACAAGTACACAAACTATTTGCAATAAAGCACAAGTGATACTCTTGATACTCCTAAGAGGTATTGAAAAAATACATGCAGAAGGAGAAGCATGCACACAGAAAAAAAATTAAAACCACAAGAGAGTTCAAACTCAGTTTTAAGCCATCTAGTTTGACAGATTGGAAAGGTGGATAACCTTGCCATCTCCTCAGTCCTTTCTGGGACATTTAAAATTCTGCATTTTTTTAAATTAAGTACACAGAAAGTCATATTGAAATAAGTGACTGGAAACTATTTCACTCTTCTCAACAGATATTCTCATTTTGTATTACCATCAGATCCTGACACTTAAATAAGAAATCCTGCTTGTATTTCATATGGGTTGTTATAGAGATTTGCCATTCAGAACATACTTTGCAAATTATTCTCCAATGCTTTTAGCTGGATGGTTAAATGCAGCCAGAGGAAAGTGCTTGAGCAAGCCTTATAAAACAAAAGGCAGTTACCGATAAAACTGCATGTATAGCACATAAGAATTTACACAAATCAAGAAATATCTGAGATCCCAGTCTTATAAACACCTACCCCAAAGTCTACAGTCAAAAACCAAAACAAACAGAAAACCAAAACAAAAACACAGAACAAAGACCTTCACGTGAGTGTTTACTACTGTTGGGTGAACTTGAAACCATGGTCAGAGCTAAGTTCCTCCTTTAAAGCAAAGTCAGTACAACAACTCCTGAAAGCAGAAACAGTGCAAGAGTTAAGTTCATTTTCATTATGGGAACATCAGTACCCAGAACATGACAGCAGCCAAGGTTAGTTTCACATTTTCTCACTTGAGGAGTGAACACCAATTACCTCTGGACAATACATTATCTCACAGAAATTTCTTTAACACAGGTAATGCATGAGGCAGGAAAAGTCTGTTCTTCACATGGAGTGAAGTGTGCAGGGCATCTCCAAAAGAGTTTCTCTTTTCTCTTTACCTTTCACAGTTTTTCTTAAAAGCATGGACTGAGGCACTTTCCAGATCTACTGCACTAAGATGAAACAAAATGTTTTGCAACAGCCTTGGTAAAGTAGAAGACACAGTTTTAAACATAAACACCAATGATTTCAGTAACACAAAAGTTTGAAAAAGCTACTGCATTAGCAAAGACTGAATTCTGATTGTTTATTAGGCTTTTTCAGGCAGTTCTGAGAATCTAGATAGTTAGCAAACCCCCTCCAGGATTTTTTTTTCTCCTTCAAACTATATGTTCTAAGGAAGCAAAACGCATTGGAACTTTTTTGCTAGCTTTCTGTGGTATGTTTTCAAACATCCACCCTTTTATTTATTATTGCAGTTCTTGAGGAGAACTCATAAAAAGTTTATGAGGAACTGCTTTCTCTAAAGTTGACAAACATTGTTTCAAGAAAAAGCCTGTTACCTACTGCAGTAAATCCAGTTAGTGTTTCACCACACAGGCTCTTTACATCCAAGTAAAAAGGCACTGAGATTACAAACAAAGAGAAATACCAGTCCTTTGCCTGTGAAATTGGTTTATCAATTTAGGACATGAAATCCCTGTCAAGATGACTTCAGATTTCTTGTAATTTTTTTCACCCAAATTTAGTAACCTCTACGTTATTTTAGGAAAAATGTTTGACTTTTTCCAAAAAAGAAACAGCTAATACAGAAACCTTCAAGATAATAATGATGCTAATAATCTGAGCTGCTACTTCTACTTATTTTACCAGTAGTTATCATGTGCAAAGAAGCCCTGCCACGATTTTTAAAAGTTTGGCTTGCATGATATGCTTATAGGTGCACACCTGCCTTTTTGTTAGACAGAGATCTACTGACCTTAAAAGCCAAGCCTGTTGAACACGACTTTCACCAATGAAGCGTGGTTGCTTAATGACTTAATGGAGGCAGACCATTAGCTTACAAATCAGCCTACCCAGAGAGAAAGTAGAATTATCCCAGTGGGACAGAGAGAGAGTCTAGTAAGGAGAATCCAGGAAATGTCAAGCACAGGGTTTGGATATGCTGAAGGTGGCAGGGCAGAAAGACCAGACGTACCTGTGCCCTTGGTGCTGCCCCTCTCCATGGCTCACATCCCTGCCTGTGTGTTGGAGTGGTCTCCACATCCAGCTGCACATCCAGCACGGGCTGGCCCACAGCCAGCTGAGTGACTTCAGCTGCTCCATATTAATATGGCCACAGAAGCGGCAGGCAGGGGGGACAGCCAGAGGAAATGGAGGGGGTTGCACCCTGTGCCGAGCAGGGCACAGAGATGGGCAAGGGAGCTGCTGGTTCACGCCGGACCAGGCTGTGCCACCTAACACAGCACACAGTTGGGTGAGAGACAAAAAAAGGCAGGCAGGCAGACAGACAGACATCCCCCTCCCTGCTGGGTAGCTGTTCACTGTCCACACACTCAGGCACTTAGAAGGCAACCACCTTCCCAGCCTCACCACCCAGCACAGACACTCGACAAAGCAGAACCTCCCCCTGGTAAAGGGGAAGATTAGAGAGATGGAATTTTAAAAGGCCTTGGAAGTTTCAAAGAGTGATAAAATGCACCAAATTCCTGCAATAAATTATCTTGCACATTCTAAGCTATTTCCTGATACACGAGCTGTTCAGTCAAAAACTTAAAGGTCAAATTTGCATCAATAGCCTCGCCAAAAAGTTTTCTACGGAGAAAGGAAAGGAGGAGGAAAGGCCAAAGAAGCAGACATGAAAATATGAAACCAGTATTTGTATTTTATGCAAGATAAAGTCACTTGCAGTGCAGAATCAGCCTGAAGGGGTGAGTTATTAGCCTTGTTTTAACCAATATGCTCTTATCTCTAAGTCTTTCTAATTAGCAATATTCTTCTCTCCCGTGTTACTTAGAAATCCTTCTTTCTTTAAAAAGAGGGGAGGGGGATTAACGACTGTCTCAGTTTTAATCCTTCCTCACACTCCCACACAGAGACCTTTTTCTTCCTTAAGGACACTTCACAAGTACTTCATTATGTTCAATTTTTTTTGTGCCCAGTATATATAAAACAGCTACTTGCCATTTTTAACTCATTCAAGCTGCAGCCAAGCATCTTGCCACAGAAAATTAGGCACACTGCTGTTAAAAGCAGTGAATACTGAATACTTAGAGCTATAATGGTATGCTTAAGCAAGCAAACACATGAAAATGCCAAATGCAATTTCTTACCTATGTCACCTGCAGATTTCTTATGAGTCCACATGGGTTTGATTTGTTTGGGTTTTTTTTAAACCTTTAAATGAAGGAGAAATGGAAGCACCCATAGTTCCTATGACCAGCACGCCCCAATAAGAAAACTGAAAGTCTTAATTACTCAAACCTGTCTAGTTCATAATTAATCAAGAAGGCACAACTTTAAAAGGCTCCACATTCAACCAGCTGGTATTTTAGTGAGATCACATTCATATTAAAGATTATATGCTACAACACTCAGATGGGGAAGGAAAAAAAGCACAGCCACATGTATTCCTTATTTTCACACCTCATACTGTCAATAAAGCCTTTCAAAAGCAAAACACTCAAAAAGAAAAACCCTGTCTCTTAATGGAACCTGGCACTGTGATTTGCAAAGTAAACAGAACACATTTAAAGCTGTTACAACTTAGTAATAGTTTCGCAGTGCTCAAACCATAATAAGCCATACACAACTAATATCCAAGAAGGAAGACTTCTCAGTAGCAGTTTCCAGGCTGCCACTTCATCCTCCTCAGCTTCTACTCCAGAGAAAAGCTGCAAGGTGAATACCCAGCATCACTTACGCCTGTCATACCCCACCTGGTACTGGTGCAGAAAGGCTGAACTCTGCTCAGCCCTTCCCTCCCCACTGCAGAAGCAGAGGAATACCAAGAACCCAGCACGTTTTTCACACCTTGCTTCAGCTCTCCCCTGTAAGGTCACCGTTTTTCCTGGAGACACAGATTTGCACCAAAGAAAAAAGTCCCTGTTACCACCAGGTGCTATGATCCACAGCAAGTAATATCGAAACTCCCCAAGAGAACAGATTCAGCCCAGCTGACAGCAACTGTAGGTCTGAATGACATATTAAAAAGCAATCAAGCTGATTACATTATGCATCAAAACATGGTTAAGTGGTACAGTTTTGCTGCAATGTTAAAAGAACATCTGATCTTCCTCTGAAGAAATACAGCTCCACTGTCAAGATACTGTCAGGGAAAAAAGATGAAAAAACGGCAGTGGAAGAAAGAGTTTTGTCAACAGTTTCTGGATTATAAATCTAAGGCTTCTCACACCCAGTGAAAGCCTTATGGAAGCAAAAGGTGAATTTAATGACCTTGCTGTAAGAAGATGGAAGAGACTGTAACATTACAAAGTTCTCCTATTCCTTTTGGCTTTTCTTGTTTGTAGTCTTAGGTGCAAGTTATTCCTGCCACTCCCTTCTGAGCAGGTGTAGGCTCACTTCTGAAGCTCCCAGTAACCCACCTCTCCTTGGAAGCACAGCCTGGTTGCTGCAGGCCAGCTACTCTCCAGGCTTCTATAATCAGAGCCCAAGATAAGAGCAAAAGTTTTCTGTAGGAAGCTGGAGCATTCAACACGTCAAGAGAGGAGGAATTCAGCAGAGATAAGCAACAGCAGAGAAAGAAGTCCACCTGCATATCTTCTTCTACACCATTTTCCCTGAAAGTGTCAATGTGCTGCTTTTGGTTGGGCTAGAGTTTATATTTTTCATAGTAGCTGGTATGGGGTTATAACTTGGATTTGTGCTGGAAGCAGTGTTGATAAGGGGGATGCTTTTCTGTTATTGCTGACAGGGTTTGCACAGAACCAAGGCCTTTTCTGCCTCTCACCCCAGCCCAGCAGCGAGGGGGGTGGGGATGCACAGGGAGCTGGGAGGGGACACAGCCAGGACAGGTGACCCTGACTGATCAAAGGGGTGGGTGTTCCAGGCTGGGTAACACCATGCTCAGCAATAAAAGGGTGGGAAGAAGAAGGAAAGAGGGATGTTGGGTCTTCCCAAGTAAATGTTACAGGGTTGTCAGCTGGGGTTAAACCAAGACAGTCACTACACACATTCCCACCAGCAACTACAAACTCAGGGTGCTGCCCCACCTGTAGAAGGACCACCTTGACCCAGAGAAGAGGGAAGTAGCTTAGGAGGAAAGGACACTGCCAGAACTTCACCTGCCTTTCCAAATGTAAAGGCTGCCTGTCACCCAAACAACAAATTTTTGATCCCTGGTAAGTTCATCCTAAAAGGGAAGCATCTGCTGGACACACAAGCCAGACAAGATACATAAGTTCCTCAGCCATCAGTATCACAACATGCTGTGGATGACCCCAGATAACTCTTGGTTATCCAAATTGACAATATAGTGTCATGGTTTTAAACGGGAGCTCTCCTTCTATTTCTAATTGAAAACTTTCCACTTCAAGTTTCCTCCAAATTTTGGAAGCTTGACTAAGAGAGACAGTTTAAGTCAAAACAGCTGCAGAGAGAGATACATTACAAGTTTGTACACACTTCTGCATACCTTTGCATTAGTGCTTTTAGCGTGGTATGACTTTTTCTTTGAAGGCTAGAGAAACTTAAAAAGTAATATTCTGAATATTAAACTTATGTTTGGATTCAATGCAGGGTAAAGATTAATTAGCAGTGTAAAAGTATGCTTTGTTGGACCATCACCAAGTCCATCTGTGAACCTCACAAAGCTCCAGAGCTGTACTTCTGAGGCTCTGCTGTTGTAGCCCAGGGGGCACAAGCATTTATTTTCCCTCAGGTGGTTTGCATCCACAGGATAAAAAATACATCTGTCACTCACACAGCATTTGGACCAGTGAGAACTCACAGTCTGCTTTTAGAGCTGCCTTTTCCCCTTTTTTCTTTCCTGTTTCTAAACCAAAAGGGTTTTGCTGACTCCTCTTATGAAGAGCAATGCCACAAAATAGCTCCCAAGTCTAAGGCACTCCCTCATTGCAATTCCAAAATGCAGACTTTTGTGGGCAGCTGAGAAGATACAACAAGAATGTAACTATTAAGGCAAGACTTTTCTCCAACATACTGTAATCAGCCTGTGAGTCCTGTACAGACTCTTGCATCACATCTGCAGAATAAAATGCAAAAAAAAAAGTATTTTTCCATGGAAAAAAAAGAAAGATTATGTCCCACAAAGCTCTCTGCAGGCAGCAGGGGAGTGGATGTCTCCTTTTCCTACATAGCAAGTAAGAGCATTTAAATCAGCCAGCACATAAACCATAAAGCACACCAACACATGAAGTTTCACTTTTCAGCACTGAAAATAACCCCAAGAAAAATCCCAGCAAAAACAAGCACATACAACAAAAAAAGGAATTTCTGCTTCCATGCATTAAGACTGAGCAGGAATATTCACTAATGATAGCTTCTGACTATAGTAAAAGTTGTTCCAAGTTATTTTTTGAGCTATGCAGTCAAAAGTCCTTGCATTTTATATCATGATCCAACAAATGAATTTCCTTCCAAAACCCCACCCTTCTCCCCATGCCAAAAGCTCACAAATCTGAAATTCTAGCCCCATCCTGGATTAACAATTCATTGCTCTGTCACCAAGTCATATTTCGCAACCTGCCTTCAGTGTATTTGCGGCAAGAGCCATCTATAAAATCCTGAACTGCCAAAACCTGCTCTGATATTCCCACTCCATTTGCTACCAGTCTCATTCAAGACTCCAGTGCAGGCTGAAAGCAGAGACAAGGAAAGTGCATCTCTGCCAGGAGTCCAGGTATTTTTCTGCTATGGCTACTGAGTTCTCTATCAATTCAAACTGGAAGATTCCCAACGTGCCAGTTAGTTTGAAATGGAATGAATAAAGCTATTTGTCTCATTTCATTCTTGCCTCATGAATGAAGGAAAAAGAACAACTACTAGTCAGAGATCAGTCCACCAGGTGTTGCATATCATGAAACTTTTGGTGTATATACTGATAAGAATAAATGAGGAAATCCTCCAGAGCATAGCAGTCATTGTTATAAAAAATACGTAGTTTCTCTACTCTACCAATGTGCTATTATGTTCTTAAATACTTCAAATTTTGTTCCTGTAGATGGTTCTTTTTGAAAAGGCTTGTCAATAGAAACACTGATTTCTGAACATACGGAGTGAAAGCTGTAGACAATCTGAAATTTAAAGACTGAAAAAGAGCATTTGATTTCAGGCTTCCTAATTATTTTTTACATGATAGCATGAAATTGAAAGATGGAAGATTTGAAATAGCAAAGCTATCTGGAACTGAAGCTTTTAAGGAACAACATGACAAAGGAAGTGTATTTATAGGTTTGAAAATGGCAGGGGGGGAACACTGAAGCAGCTGCACGGTTTTTGCACAGTGGACAAGAAAAAACAATTACAAAGGAGGAAAAAGCAGACAGAAAAGGAAATAAAGTAGTTAAAACTAAGGCTGCAGTACTTAACTTATTTCTGTCTCGGGTGTCATGAAAGTGTTGCTCCTTTTTGTTTTTACTTTAAAACTAGTGCTTTTTTTTCCCCTACCTGATCCAGTTTTCGTAAGTGCCTTTCCCAGTTTTCATAATTAAACCCATTAAATAAATAATTATTCGCCTATGACGCATGTTGCTATGGCAAGGACTGCGATAGCAAAGATTCAAGCTTTTATGACTTCACTGCAAGGTCACGCAGAAGCCTGTGAGCGAGAAAAATGCGTGGTGAGAAAGGTCATTTCCATTAAAACTGCGAGGAGAGACACCCGAGATGAGGTCTGGGGCTGCACCCTGAAGAGTGGGCTAAGGGCAATGCTCCATCTTTCCCTCCTCTGCACCAGGTCCCAGGAGGAGGAGAAATGTGGCTGCTGAGAGCCTCATTCATCCTCCTGTTCTGCAGCAGGGACACATCCACTCATCTGCCCGCTCACCCAGCCCAGTGCTCTTTTGCCTTTCAAAGCATCCATAAAAACACTGCAAGGCTGTGATCTCTAAAGAGCGTGCGCTCCTTGTGCTTTACTTGAGGAAGATAAACACAACAGCCTGGCTTCCCATAGGAACACGGGCATCTCCTTTCCCACCAGCATCCAGCCCAGGTGGGGGAAACCCTGCAAGGTGCACAAGCACAGCAGCACTGCCAGCCCAAGGCAGAGGGACAGGAACTTCTGGGGGTTCCCTGGGCACAGCCAGACACACTTGGTGGTCTCCTTGTATGGAGTAAAGCAGAGGGAAATGCAGGGAGCAGCCTCCAGCCCTACATCCAGCAGGGGTGAGGGGGAGAAAAAAGGCTGCCTTCACATTCTGAGCAAACTTTCTCCCCAGCCAGTTAGAAACCACTGCTGCTGTAGATCTTGACTTAGGACAAACAAGTGGCCACTCACAGCACGGTGCCCTCCAGGTGACAAAGGCACAGCCAGGCACAGCACTAGTCTCTAACGAGAAGCGTAACCAAGCTAAAGCAAGGTGCCGCGAACTTGTTGCTATTTTTACCAGCAAATCTTGTCCTAAAAATATTTGCGTGGGGGAGGAGGGGAAAAAAAAAAAAAAGGAAGATTCAGTGGGGTGTCAACTAAAAACTTCTCATCAAATGCGTGCATGTATTTGGAAGCAAATAAATGGCTTTGATGCTGTTCCACGGTGATGTCTACAGCTCAGCAGGGAGGACAGGCAGGCAGACTCTCACATTAACAGGAGAGGTGGGAGATTCAAAACTAGAGATGAAGAAAGCACACACTTGTACTGAACTTTCAAAACAAGTTATTCCAGTTTAACATTTTTCTTCCTGAACTGACATAGCATAAATAAGAACCAATGAACTAATGAAATGCAAAGCTTATCCCGAAGCATGAAAGTATTATAATTGTGCTGTGCTTTGCTAATTTTAGAAGACGAAGAAGAATGACTATACTATAATAAGTCAAATGTAAATATATAAGGCCATCAAATCACCCACAGTGCATGCAGCCCACATTACTCAATTCTTCTCTGCATCCTCTCAGTTTAAGGCAATAACAGCAGCAAGGAATTCCTCTACTATCTCCAGTTTGCTAGATAAACCTATTCTACCCCAGAGTAAGTTTAAAACTTACCAGACACAGTTTCCTTTACTTCAAGGCTGAGTTTCTGCCTGTAGATTTCTGAACACACAGGAATGTCAGCCAGATACAGAGCTGTAAAGTCTAATGCTTTCACAGTGCTCCATGCCCCTCACTGGCTCCACTAGCACCTCTGAATCCCAGGGAAAGCCAGATTTTCATCCCTAGGGTACCCCACACTGAGCTAGCATCACTATATGTTTGAAGGTGGCAGTTTCTTACATGGCACACAAAATAGTTAGACTGAAAATTCAAAAAATGAAAAAAAAACAAACCAAAACCACCAAAAAAATGAACTACTGCAAAGTTTCAAATGAGGGAACATCTTCCCTCTTCCTTCTAGCTACTATTTCCAGTAAAAATCACTATGGGTCATGGCCTCTCCTGTTATAAAATCGGCATTTTGCACAAACCTGCTTCCTCTAACATAGACTATAGAGGTCAGATAACTGCTCAGAAATATTGAAACACAAGCCACATGGTAAATGATACATAAATACAATGCTCACTATCTCCACAGAAAGTTACCCTAAGAAACTCTGAACAATCCATCCCAAGCAAACTGTGATAAGCACATTAGGAAGGCTATCAAAATAGGAAAAGTCAGGAAAATCAAAGATTATGAAGCTACATTTCCTTCTAATCTTTTGGGAGAGTGGGGAGAGTAGAATAAAAAAATCTGGAAATGTATTGCTTCAGTGGAGCTGTATTTTTAGTTTTCTGATTAGATTTTATTATTGCTTCCATGTTAAAATTAAAATACATTATTTTTTACTATGACAAATATTAATTAACTATTTCAATTTTATCAAAATATTTTTCTACAAAGATCATTAAATCAATGGATTATAATAAAATACTTCAATTCATCTTGATAACAATTCTGAATAACTCTCTTGAGGGAAACTTCAGATTCTTAGAGACAAATATTACATACTAATGTTCAGAAGGGACAACAAAAAGCAATTCTACACATCAAAGCCCCAGATTTTTAGAATAGCACCTGATTCTACAGATGAAGCAGTTCTCATGAACAAAACTGGCAAAAAAACATATTAACTGGAGAACTTGGTTCATAACCAGACCAATTTCATGTTTTTCTGTTCAGCACAATAGTGATCAACTTACAGTAGCTCTGATTAACTGGCTTACTTGAAAAATTCTTTCCTAGATTTTGGTTCATATTAACTCATGAGGCTTAGTTCAAGAGAAAAATAAAATTTTCCTTTGCACTGGAAGTGTTATGCACAATGACTACAACATTCTTATTACACTAGATCGTCTCAGAGAAAGCAGCTGTTCATAGTAGCTATATTATATGAAATACCGAAAATATTCTTGTGATGAACTCCAAAGGTCACCAGAAGACCAATAAGGCAGTGAGCCTGGGAAAGGGACTTAAGAAAAATAAGCCACCTCACTTAATAGAAACTGTCCATCAACACATTTTCACTACATTGCAGAACAATCCAGAAGATCACCAATAAGAAAATCTGCAACTCCCATTTGCCTCTGTCAGGAACTCAGGTCTCTTGATTTATTTTTTTAATACAAAAGGCTGCTATTACAGTATTTTTTGAGTGCGCCTGATTTCCCACAATCTGCCAAAAATGGATATCATCATTCTGAGGTGTGTCTGAAAAGCACAGAGATTTCATGTGCCATGAGTGTGTCATAGCACAGGGGCATATTTTGTTAATGCTATGTAAGATATTACAGTACATTCACGTAGCTCTGCAGACTTCACCACACTCACCCAACAAGACAGGCGAGTTTGGCTTATACAATACGTAAACAAGCCTTAGAGCAAACATGCAGTAGAACAAGTTGAAACATTGGTTACATTAGTTAAACCTCATTACACCTGAGTAGCCTCTTCATTTCCAGTTATTCCCATTAAGAACACTGCAGGTTAGCAAGATCAGAAAATAACAACTCATCACCTTCTCCACCCCCCTCCTGGACTCCCCTTCCAGGAATACTTGGCACAGATGGATGCAGCAGAGCAATTGGAGAGTGCACAAACAAGTCTGGACCACTTCCAATTTGCTTTCCCATCGATACGCAGACAGCTCTATCTTTTTCCCCCCATCAGGGTCATTGCAAAACTCAAAACATGCAGCCTGGTCAGTTTTAGCTCAACCAGCAGCAGCCCTAGGTGACTTGGTCTGTCACCTTGATCGTGCCTTGATGTGCAGGATCCTGGTGAGGGGGCTCACGCAACTATTTGGACAGCAACAGGCTTGGATTACATCATCAAATCACAGAATATTCTGAGTTGGAAGGGGTGGCACATAGGATACAGGGCTCATCTCCTGTGCACAGTAATTAGTTCTGCTTTGTCACACATAATTTTTAGAGAATTTCTCCAAGATCTGTGAAAATAGCAAGCAGCAGTCCCAATGGCCATGTCACCACTGTAAATGTATCTTCAAGCTCCAAATCACTTCAGACTTGCCTGGCACATTTTGAGAGTAAAGTACCTGATAGAGGCACAGTCCAGGAAAGACATGACTGATGCTGTCAAAGCATCTGAAGACTCCAGAGCTTTCTACCCCACTCAGATGAGGGAATGCGTGTTGTGAATTCCATTGCCTTCAGGTTTTGTTATATTAAAAATAAAATTTTAAAAAACCTAATTATTTTATTATTAGAGCAGTGAGATCATCAAATGAAAGAAAATTTGGCTTTATAGTTAAAATTGCATTCCTTCAGGGGTCAGCTTTCATATTTGTGTTTGCTTTTATATCTCAGTGGAATTTGAACCATGCACTCCATTTGGGGCTTTACTGAAGGATGACCACAAAGAAACTTTACAGCTGATACAGAGGAGAGCAGCTTATCTTGGCAGCGCTCCCAAAAGAGCAGAGATAATTTCTCACCAGTCTCTCTTCTGTCAATTGTTCCTAGGCACAAATTCAAGCCATTTTGGCCTTCATGGATCTCCATATGGGCAAAGTCCAAATTACAAAGGAATCTCTTAATCTGCCCAGATTAGACTAAAAAAAGAGCAATTACATGCAAAGCCTGCTGCATGCTTTCCAAGCAGAGAGAGATGTTTTCCACTATGGAGTCTTCTGAAAAATTTGTATGTAGTTCCTTCCCTCAGTATAGGCGTAAGAGCATTTCACAAAAATACAAAAGTGAGTATAATAACCACACAAATCCTTTGTACACATAATAGAAGAAATCAATCTTGATTGAGAACAGAAGGAAAAAACCACCCTCTAGTTCTAATAGTTTGGAAAATAGTTTTAACACTTAATCCCAAACTTAGTGCAGAGTTTAAAAC
Organism: Turdus rufiventris; assembly: GCA_013186435.1. NCBI lineage: Eukaryota > Metazoa > Chordata > Aves > Passeriformes > Turdidae > Turdus > Turdus rufiventris. The sequence goes on from PYHW01009643.1 coordinate 108,051, forward strand.
CCGAGATAAATCTGCTAGAGCAGGCAGAAAACGTAATATATAAGTCTCCATAGAGATACAGTGCAGTTATGAATGGCTTTAAATGCAACCTTCAAGGAGACTGCATTTTATGAATTTATGAAGAAAAAATAGTTGTGGCATTTAGAGATATACAGGCCAGTCCTGATTAATATCTTTATCACTGACTGATTGTCCTCCTGTGTTCAGCACTGGTGAGGCCACACCTCAAATTCTGTGGTTTGGGCTCCTCAATAAAAGAAGGACATTGAGATTTTGGAGCATGTCCAGAGAAGGACAATGGAGCTGGGGAAGGGTCTGGAGCACAAGCCCTGTGAGGAGCAGCTGAAAGAGCTGGAGCTCTGCAGCCTGGAGAAAAGGAGGCTCAGGGAGGACTTCATTGCTCCCTACAATCCCCTGGACTGAGGCTGCAGTGAGGTGAGGTTGGTCTCTTCTACAAATTAACAAGAAATAGCAGAAGAGGAAATGGTCTCACATAGTGCCAGGATAGGTCTAGACTGGATATTAGAAAAAAAGTTTCTTTACGGAAAGGGTGGTCAAGCACTGGAAAAGACTGCCCAGGGACACGACAGAACTGCCATTCCTGGAAGAGCTCAAAACCCATACAGATGTGATCCTCATGGACGCGGTTTAGTGGTGGAAGTGGCAGTACTGGTTTAAGAGTTGAACTCAATGATCTCAGCGGTCTTTTTCAACCTTAGCGATTCCAAGAATATGATTAGCAAACCTGACATGAAAAAAAAAAAAAATAAATCCACCAGCTATAGTTGGCTCTGGCTGGAAAATGCTGGCATGCCCAGCCAATGGTGAATGTGGGCAAGGCCATCTATAAGTTCCTGGAATGGGCAACTCTAGTGGAGAAGACACTTAAACATCAAGAAAGTATTGGGCATATGTTAAAGGAACAGAGATGTCAGCTGCAAAGACAACTTCCAAGAAAACAGAAAACACACTTAATTTGGTAGCAAAACATTTGACTGAGAAAAGGCAGCATTTTGGAGCAGAGAGACTGAGTGTGTGCCACTGATGCAAAGTTGACATAAAATGAGAATGAGGAGCCATCCACAGACGGATCAATGGCAAGGCAGAGCAAAGATGAACAGATACAAGCTGGCACGGAAGCTGCAGATCTTCAAGGGAAAGTGAGACCAAAAGGAAAAGGAAAAAAAGAAAATAAAATACTACCAGCTTTTAGGAAAGACATTAATTAAGCTGCAAGAGTGGCGGGTTTTTATGTCAGAAGGTTAAATACAAGAGCTCAAGCAAGGAGTTTTTGATTGCTTCTAAAGCGAATAAAAGTGAAAAGGGGAAAAAAGAAACAGAATGAATGAGTATCAGCTTTGAAAAGGTCACCTGTAGGCCTCTGCAGACATCTGCAAAAATCATGAGGAAAGACTGAGCTGGGTTAAAGCCAAGGCTTCACCTTCTGGGAAGGCTCTTGGCTCCAAATTTTGCTCCAGTCAACCCCTCATAGTTAATCTTCTGCAAGACTTATTTATTTACCCATGTTTTTACCTGAAAGACACAGGAATGGAGATTTTGTGAAGATTTTCCTATTTCATACTAGGAAGACACAGAGATATATTTTGTTGGCACATCACTAATTTCTAAGCTGTTTGGAGTGCTTTTATATATATACCCCAAGAGGTTCTGGTAATCACTGAAAAATAGAAACTGTGTTTTATTACATTTAAAATATATCCTTATTTGGATAATTGAATTTCAGCTTGGTCTTTCAAATAATTTCATTAACAATACTTAATTTTTAACCAAGACACATAACAAACTTGGAGGGCTTTCCCATTTTTTTTTTTTTAAGTAACAATAACACATGACTAACAGAGCTACAGCTCAAGCAGTATGTCCTTGTTATCACATACAATAATTACCCCAAACAAACTTTCTGAATTACGCCATTGAAATCTTAAAGATTTGCTGGGTTCTGTCTAATCTTCACGATACTCCCTTGGGTAATTTCACCCTTGTGAAATTGTCCTCGTAAATCAAAAGCTCAGGCCTGCAATCCCATCTGCATCTGGAGACCTTTTTCTACAGGTGAATAAGAATGTTTGAAGGCTACCAGAAAAAAAAAAACGCAGTCCAGAAGAGTTCCATTTAATAGCCTCAATGAACTCTCTTCCAATCAGTCTCTTTTTAACAGTGCAGCCTGCAGTTTAGGGATCTGTTATAAAAAAAATAATTCATCAGTGTTGGATGCTGCACTTCTTCATGAAAAGCCAAGATTAACACTTTGAGTCAACAAGCTTTATTTTGAAATAGTTTAATTCACCAAGGAGATGACTGCTTTCCCCAAATGATGCAGACTTGTCTGCTGTTGTCTCAGCCAATTCAGAGGCTTGCTATTCACTGCTTGGTTGATTTCAAAATCACACTCCCCCTTCAGAAAGTTGCAGAGACTATGACATCACATTTATGATAATTTATTGCATAATTACAGTGGCTACATCCCTGGATTTTATTTCGTGGGAAAGCATGTTTCTGCTATAGTCTCAACCATTTTCTTGGCTTACACCAGTCCAAAGTCACAAGTTTTGGTATAAAGCTTAGCATGACTTTTTTCATAACACTATAGAGGTGTTTAATAGCAACTTAAGGCTGCATAGTTTGATTGCCTAGAGAAATATTTGCATTTTACAATGAGACTTACTGAAATTTCACAAGCAACTCAGAAGCACTGCTTAACAAGTTGCTAAAAATCATACAATCATTCCATCAGATTTCACTTCAATACTGCTTATGTCTTCTTAAAGAAATAAAAAGCCAAACATCCTTTGAGGAGGCAAGATTGTCATCGCCTCAGATGAATGACAATAATGCAATCACTAAAATTCAATGCAAGAGTATAATTTAATAACCTCAGATTCCAATGGAAAGATTTGCACACTGCTGTGATAGTACTGTGGAACATTACAAGGCAAAGTAATGCAAATGACTGCAAAATTGGGTTTCATTGTACTTTGGTCAGTGTTATCTTCATTCTAACCAAAACACTTTATATTACAAGCTTTAAAGACAATAATAGACAGGCCCTATAATACTATAATTACAGGACCCAGCCCTTACATATTTGCTACTGATTCAGCAAAACTTTCACCACATAGCACAGAAAGGACACATAAGTATTTTCTACATTATTCAACATGGCATTTATTTGAATATGTACTATTAAGTTTCAAGAATTCCACAACGCATGTAGCAAACAGAAAAATATTTTCATGTAATTGTTTCCACATGGTACAGAATTTTGAAAGAATTTTGCCATGATTTTAGACTGGAATATATTATTAAGGGGATGCTGTCTTCTATCACAATACTTTCTTTCCAATTCCCTAGCATGTACACTGGGACATTACTTGAATTACATCCCCCCAAAAAATTACTTTCATAATTCACACACAGAAAACTCATTTCAATCTCAATCATAGGAAGAAGTAACTCCTCCCACTATTGGGAAATAAAATGTAAATTCTTTCATTGCACCTAGGCAAACAGTGCAAGTAGGCAATGATGGCAAAAAGGGTATCCAACCCAACCACAACTAAAACAAGCTCTCAGGTCCAAAGTCTCTCAAACTTGTCCTTCTGATGAATTAATCCATTCCTTTACTAATTGGATGAGAAAAAATGGCACAAGGGAAAGCCCCATGTCCCTGTGCATATGCAGCCTCAGCCAGAACAAACTGGAACAAGAGGTATTCCTATGGCATGTAATAGCAGGGTTCTTTTGCTTCAACTGTCTTTTCTGAAACTGGTACTAAACTAGGCTAGAGTAAAAATCTGTTGCTTTTTCTTATTGGCACAACCTGCAAAATAGTTTTGGTAGGTGTTTTAGATCATCTGCTCTTCCCATGCTATACACAACTGTCTGAAAAGTCAGGGTAAGTCATAACTTAAGGAAAAGGTGATCTCTTTTTCTTTTACAATTAAGTCAGTGAAATATTCAGGGTGTTCTTACCTCATCTAATCTATCCTAAACATATTTAATTTATTCTCACCTTCTAGCATCTGAGTAGTAAGATCCAGAAAGGGAAGTGAGGAGGCACAGATTGGTAGGAAGGTGCAAGTGCAAAACTGCCAAAACAAAGACTGGGTCTTTCCTCTGCTATGTCCATTTAGCAAGTGAAGTCCATTTAACAATTCCACGTGCAGTGCAGGAACTGTAGTGTTCAACACAGTGTGAGGCTGTTCTATGATTATTCAAGATGAATTTTCTTCATAAAAGACAGTAAAGAGAGTGCAAATGCAACTGGAAAGGTGGGGAGCCTCCATGGGTGATAGCTGTGTCTTCTCTGCATCATTCTGGAGTCACAGCAATTCAAAAATAAAATAAAGGATTCTCAAAGCTAAGAAAGAGGAGTAATAACATTAAAAGTAAGGATGTCACACTCCTATTTTGCAGCTTTTACAAATATGGTCTAAGACATACAGCAGGCTGATGGAGGCTGACACATGCTCCAAAGCATCCTGTGTTATCTTCTTGCATTGCAGCGAAAGAATCCAAAAAATGAGCCAAGCCTGAGCGCTAGACCAGGCAGTGTTTCTCCCAAGTGACTGGTTAGATGAGCCACACCGTGTAGCTCAGCACTGTACCTACAGTGTGCAAGGTGTGAGAGAGCCAAGGGGCAGCACCAGCAGCAGCAGCAAAAAGACTTGAGGTAATCTGCCTGCTACTGTTATTACCTGCAGCAGCTCAAAGCCCACTGTTTCTGCTCTGCTTTTATCACCTGCTACCATTCACCTGCCTGGCCTGATCAGCTCCACCAGCTTGGAAGATTGGAAAGACAAGGAAATCAGCTGGCCACAGAAGCATGCAGTAAGCAGCTTACCCAACCTGTACGCAAGTGAATTAGCTTCCCAAGCACACTGCCAGAGGGACCCCCTCCACCTTCACAAACACAATCTCAATGTTTGGAAAGGTGCCAGGAGTAAAATGTTTGTTTACTGCAGGCAGGAAGAGCTACCTATGATTCAGACATTAGGAAGTGACAGGAAGGACTAAATTATGCAATTTAAAAGTAGGAAAATAAACACAAAGTAGTTGCAATGAGAGGAATAAGGAGGAGGAGGATGAGAGGATGAAGAAGCACAAGTTTTGTATCTTGGCTCCCACTTGTGCAGAGCTGAAGCCATCATTGCAGCAGGAGGATCCCATTGGATTCCTTCACCTTTTAACCCTCATTCTAGAGCCCCTAGCCAGGGACTTTCCTCCTCAGCACTGAGTAAGAAACATCTGTCCAGCTCAGTCTCCCAGTAGGAAAGGACAGATCACAGCCTTCCTTATTCCTCATTTTATTTAAACCAACTGAGATTTCAGATCGTTCCATTTGCCCTCCCTTTAAACAACAACTACCTGAAGCAAAGGATCAAAGAGCTCATTCTCCAGCCAGCTAAGGGAGGTGGGAACACTCTCCAGCTCTGTCCAATGCTGGCTGCAGAGACTTGCAGAGACTAATAGGCAAACCTCTTCCCGTAAGCAGAAGGCAGGAGAAGCACCCCGATGGGAATAGCACTGCTTTCCCAGCAGTTGTTGGAAGCAATCTCAGCAGTTCTGCTTACAATTTTGCACCTCCCATCCACAGTTTGCTAGATCCCAGCAGAAGTTTAAAGTTTCTTAGACTGCAATAATAATCTGCTTTATTAACGTGCCCATTCCAAGGCTAAAACAGCAAACAAGCAGATTTGTATCACAGTGAGTTAGGGCTGTACTGTAATAAAACTCCACCAAAGAATACTCTCAAATTTATGTAATGATAGTGGTGCCTCCATTCTATTATCAGTAAAGATCTTCCTGTCTTTATAAATCAGACTATAAATTCCTGGGTTTTTTGGTTGGTTTTTTTTTTGGAGCTGCAGAGATTCACAGGCTGACAGAGCCATCAGATCAAGGAAAAATTCAAAGGACTGTGAATTAACTTAGCACTGAAGTACACACCATAGCAGAAAACTCTGTAGTTACTTGTCCTGGGACAAAATTACCCCGGGATGAAAGCAGAGTTAAGTTTCCCAATTTACACCAGTGAGTCACTTGTATGCTACTCTTCAGCTCACATCTTCCCCCTGCCCCATTTCTCCCTTCCCCACTCCAAAACTGCAGAAAAGGAAAAACAGGTTTTATTTTAGCAATGACTGACTCCTGAGTGAATACAAGCGTGTCCTCTCTGCTGACAGACCTTTGGTAGTGAAGAGTCATTTTAGTTATTTCTCATAGTGCTGAGAAGCTTATGCAATTTAACTCCATTTGTGCACACAGACAACTGCATTAGATAGGTCATAACTGAGAGCGTGACATGACCTCAGCTTTGAGGGCATTATTTCACACTGAGTAACAAGCCATTAGACTGAAAAACTTACTCACACAGCATGATGCAAATAATTTCAGCAATAATTGCATACAAAGAGTGAATGGAAATGCACCAGGACATGCAAGATTCAGAAAGATAAGAATTATTGACATCCCTACTCCTGCAGTTATTGAAGTTATCTCCCTTAGCAACAGGGAAGGATTTTGTAAACAGCAAGTTTATCTAATGCCACTATGAGAACATCACCCAGTGGAAAGAAAAAAACCATTTCTTTAATGAAGAGCACCAAAAGATATCACAGAATTATGTAATAAGTGTTAGATTCAAAAGGAATAAGTTTTTGTCAGTTTGTGGCTTAAATCTCAAATCAAGTTCATATAGATCACTACTTTCTAGGAAAACAGAAATGCCAGATGGCATCACGCTCACAGCCTACCTCTGACACTTCCTGCACATCAGCAGAACCGGGAAAAGACTGGATCTCACAAGGGAACCAAAGGAACTAGTTACAACATGACATTTTACAAGTTTCCTCTTATCACAGCCCAGACCTCCAAGCGTTCATGTTTACAGAAGGGGGATTCTCTCCAAGCCTCCCTGGAATCTCCTGCATTCCCAGTGTGGATACCACATGGCAGAGCATTCCACTGCCTCATTTGTCCTGGAAAACACCAGCTTCTTCTGTTTCAAACTACACTCCAAACACTCCCCTCTTTTTCCCTGCCTCCTCCTTTTTTATAAATTAAACAATGCAAGAACAAATTTTCAATTCACATCAAGTTCATACATTACTCTGACATCCTCTTGCTTGGTTGTTTAATGATGAAACAAACACATACCAATCCTTATAATAACCATTAGAGGCATCAAATAAATTATCCGCACCATGTCTTTCCTAATAAATTCCTTTTCAGTGTTTGCTCCAAAGGGACATATTTGCTGGCAGTATTTTACCCTATTTTTAAGGATCACAGATATGTACACACATTTCTAAAAATGCTTGTTAAATTCTGTATATGGACTTAGGACTGGTTTCAAAAAGCATTCCTTATAAAGCAGCAATTCTCTCTGCACTATCCCAAACCCAGGTGCAGCTTCTCCACTACATCCAATGCTGTTTAAGAATCTACATGGAAACACAAACGTCAGAAACTGTAACAGAAACATGCATTAAGTGTGAATGGGAACATTTGTCTAACACATTACGTGACTCAGTGCAGTTACTCTTCATACAAAGGGAAAATGACAAACTGACACAATTTTCAGAGATGCTTTTTTTTTCTCTTTTTTTTAGAAATGTGTATCATTCCATTTT